>CAUYRH010180410.1:0-30118 GCA_963574655.1 Perodicticus potto
GAAAGGTTTTTTCCTGAAGGATCAGTGGTGACCCTGTTCTTAACTTTACTATTTTTAAGCGGAGCTATCCTCCCTGGAGTCAAACTGCCCAGACCCTCTAGTTTTGCTACTTAGTATCTACGTGCCACGTGCTACTTAACATCCCGCACTCGCCACGCCTCAGGTACCTGGTCTGCAAACCCGAACCTCATACCCCACTCCTGACCTCAGGTACCTGGTCTGCAAACCCGAACCTCATACCCCACTCCCAGGGCCTCAGGTACCTGGTCTGCAAACCCAAACTTCATACCCCACTCCTGACCTCAGGTACCTGGTCTGCAAACCCGGACCTCATACCCCACTCCCGATCTCAGGTACCTGGTCTATAAACCCGAACCTCATACCCCACTCCCTGCTCCTCAGATACCTGGTCTGTAAACCCGAACCTCATACCCCACTCCCAATGCCTCAGGTACCTGGTCTGCAAACCCGAACCTCAGACCCCACCCCCCAGGCCTCGGGGACGTGGTCAGCACACCCACACCGCAGACCCGGTACCTGAGGCATCAGGAGTGCCCTAGGAGGTTCGGCTTTGCAGACCAGGTACCTGAGGCAACGGGAGTGGGGTATGTGGTTCGGGTTTGCAGACCAGGTACCTGAGGCATCGGGAGTGGGGTATGAGGTTCGGGTTTACAGACCAGGTATCTGAGGAGCAGGGAGTGGGGTCTGAGGTTCGGGTTTGCAGACCAGGTACCTGAGGCGTGGCGAGTGCGGGATGTTAAGTAGCACATGGCACGTAGATACTAAGTAGCAAAACTAGAGGAGGGTCTGGGCAGTTTGACTCCAGGGAGGATAGCTCTGCTTAAAAATAGTAAAGTTAAGAACAGGGTCACCACTGATCCTTCAGGAAAAAACCTTTCTCAAGGGTCTGAGAAAAAAAACCTTTCTCAAGGTCCTGTGTGTCAGCACCGTGCAAGAATGAAGGGACAAGCCGGCTCCTGCCCTCAACAGGCAGACAGTCTCCCAGAGGCGCACACCCCAAACTGGGTGCGGGAGTTCAAGTGTGGCTTCTCCTATTATACAACATATGAAAAACAATTTTTGAGGAAGACATAAGAGCGTCTGTAAGACTATACACCACTTGGATGAAGAACTTATTTCCTATGTTAATTGCACACTAAGGAAACAAATGCCACTATTTACAGAAAGAGACTTAAGAAAATCAGTAAGGAGAATTTGATTAAATGGCAAACAACGAGCTTGTGCCTCTGTAGTGCTTATTGCCATCCATGACTCTACCTCAGTACACCAAGGGACAGGTAAGGCCCCCTGGCACTGCGGTCAGAACAGTCCAGGACGCTCAGCTGTATTTCCGGCCCTGCCCACACGCAGCAGGCAGCACCCCTGTCCCTCAGTCATTCTGGAACCCATATATTTCTGAACATCCTCAAGAGGTAGAACTGCACCCAGTTGAGAACCACATTCTATGTTGAATGTTTGTTTTTATTTTTATATTTTGCTTTTGTCATAATTTTTGTCCTTACTGCTCCAACTGGACTTTAGCCTTGTTGGAATTTAAATAAAAAACATAAAAAGGCAACATCCTCCTAGAAATAACTACACAAACACTGTAATCTGTACACAAAGTACTTCCCTTAAGATCAGTAATATTACAGTGTCTTTCTTCACACTTATTATTATTAGGAAAAGCAATTATTAGGTGACAGACTACTTTTTAATTAGCAACATATACTTTAATTGATTAAGCAAAATTAGTAGAACCTATAAAAAAGATAAAAGAAGAATAATTCCCTTCACCTTTGATCAGACCTCGTTTTTGTTCTAACAGAGCCTTTCATTAAGATTTTCAGTATTGCTTTAAGAAAATAGAAAATTTAAGACCACAGGGATTAATCTAGGTCCATTCACTAGTTCAGTCCGTCAACATCTTTATTTTGCATGCGAACTTTATTCTGTGTATGTTTTGTATATTTAACGATTAAATACTTTTCATTAATGTAACTGCTGAAATGTTAAGACTTCTCTTACAACTCTGGCAAAATGAAGGAAATGTCTGAATAATAACACCATTTTTTTTTTTTTTTTGCCCTGATCGGATTGAACTCAGAGAGAAGGCTATAATCTTACCAATCACACCCTGGATTGCCTCTGAGTACTCACCCCAGATTCATTTATCCTGGAAAGCTGAAAACTAGAGATCTCAGGTAATGATACAGACTCAGGCAAAATGTAAAACATATTCTAGTTAAAATACAAAAAAAAAATCTTCCACCTAAGTAAGCAACCCATGCAATGTATTATCTTAGACTTACAGGTTCTATTTGCTTCTCTAAAGGTTAGTATTATTGGATATACTTAACTATAAAAGAAATAATAAAAACATATTCTATATGCTCAGTACGCTACAATTTATAAACTCCAGCTGTGGGAAATTACCCCTGTAGCAGGGATATATGATTAACTCCGTCCTCCATGCTAGGGTGGAAGCACTGCTCAGTTAGAGAGAGCAGGTTGCTTCAGACAGGCAGAAACAATGTCACAACATAGTGATCAACCCATTCAGAAAAGAAGAGGAAGGTGAGGTGAGTATTTGAAAGGTTAAAAAAAAAACGGACCCATTCTTCTAGAAAATAATTGACAGTCACTCTTACAGTTGAGAAAATGTTTTTCAAATGAATAAGTGAATGAATGATTAAATAAGGCAACAGAATGATTAAAACAAACACAGGAAGAAAATTCAAGGAGAAGAGTTACTATGTCAAAGTGACTATGTGATACTTATTCATGATCTCTCCTTTAAGACAAAAACTGCATAAAACCTATTAGTTTCACAAGCCATTTGTGTGTGTGTGTGTGTGTAGTCTTCAGATTGGAACAAAGATAAAAAGATCAATAACATCATGCCATTGGCCTCACTATGTACACGTGTGTGCATTTGTTAGTTCATGTAATAAATGTTTACTGACTGCATTTAGGTGCCTGGGAACACAAAACTAAATAAGGCATTGTGTCTGCCCTTAAGAATTAATAGTCTAACTGAGAAGACAATCCTCTGAATCAAATATAACACTTTTTTTTTTTTTTGAGACACAGTCTCACTACGTCGGCCTCGGTACAGTGCCGTGGCATCACAGCTCACGGCAACCTCAAACTCTTGGGCCTAAGTGATTTTCTTGCCTCAGCCTCCCAAGTAGCTGGGACTACAGGTGCCCAGTTATATTGTTGTAGTTGTCATTGTTGTTTAGCTGACCCAGGGTATGCGGCCAGTGCCCTAACCACTGAACAATGGGCGCCGATGAAACACATTTTTAACTCCTGAAGTAGTACATATACAGTATGACAGGCACATAATGTCATAGCAGTGTTTTTCCCAATTACTTAGAAGTGATGCTCGTTTCTACACTAAAATTCCTATTTTATTGAAAGTTAAGTGGCAGATTTATGAAATGCTATAAAATTCACAACCGGTTTAATTGACTAGTATGATTCTCCAACTGAAAAAGTAAATATAAGTTCTTTAAATTTCTAAAATATCTAACTGCCATAGGAAAGTGCAATTATTGACTGTTTATTAAATGACACTGTTAACTGCCAAATGCAGAAAGATGCTTGAGAGCATCATTCTTCTCCTTGCACAATAAACAACAGAAGAGTATCAGTGTAAAACCTCTCAGCCCCCTGAGAGGAAGCTCCCCCATGTGCCAGGGAACATAAAACTTGCATGGTCTTGGGAGTGGAAGAAAAGATCAGGGAGAACCACTTGACACATTCTGCTACTCACTTCATGTTAGCAGAGTCTCCTTAGACTGCCAGGGCCACTACTAAAAAGAGGCTCAAACCTCAACCTATTTCAGTGGAAATCAGGCTGAGATTGCAAATTTTCTAGACTCAAGGAAGGCAAATACTGTTTTCTTCCCCTAGCAGTAAGATATACAAAATTTTTTAAAGAATTACATTTAAGGCTAGACTCTACTCTCTAACATGGATCACTGAAAGAAGAAACCCACTTATTAAAGAAAATGGAAAGGCCTTCCTCACAGCTAGAGAACATTTCACCTAGGTCAAGGAACTACTTGAGCTGTGTATGTATATCAGATTCTTTTCTGTCATTCCCTATTATCCCTACATTTGATATACATTCTTTAAATGCCTAACCCTAGACCTGGGGCTGCAAATGCTTTCAAAAGGGCCAGAGAGTAAATACTTTTTGCTGTTGTAGGACAAGATACAAAATCAAGGAAATTCTGTAGATACTTATTTAATAATTTAAAAACCAAGCCTTCTTTAGTTTACAGAGCAAAAGGCCATAAATCAATAAAACCAATATAAATAATATATTTTATTATTCTTCTAAAAATTGGGGGAGGTGAGTATCATTCATCTCCCTTTCTGGATAAGGAAATGAGGCTCAGATTAGTCATGTGACTTGCCTGCATTAGTAGAAGGTTTAGAGTTAGGATTCAGAGTTCCGTCTTCTACGTAATAACATAGCAATTTCCCAACTACCCATAGGAAGCTTTCCCCACGTGCACAGTGTTGAGATGATTTCTAGTAACGCAGATTATTGAGTATATCCTAGAATACTTACCATACTATTATTTTTAATTAACATTGGGTAACAGTTACTATTTACAATTTCCATGACCAGATGCCACTGTAGGTTATGAAGTCCTTGATTCTATTTGATCATACAACACTGCATAGAGAAGCTAATGTTACTGTTCTGTTTTACGAGAGAGGACACTGAACAAGAAAGAGGTTAAATATCTTCCCTAGGGTCCCAGTACTATGCTACAGCAGAACTGGTGTTTTATTCCAGGTTTTCCTACAGTTAAAACTGTAGTTGTTTAGAGATTCAAGTTTCAATTCTTGGTTTCAAGCTGAGATTACTTTCAAGGCTGACAAAGAAAGTCTTCTTTTCTTCCATCTCTTAGGTCAAAGAGATCACATAATTCACAATTAACAACTAAATATAGTTGTGGGGATTAAAAGGTAAAATCAACTGCAGTTTTTGAGAGAGCTAAATGATGAAATTTATGAAAAAACAAGAATGTGATGAAGAACAAAAATTATTCTAGACAAAACCAAAATGTGAGAATAGCTATTGGTGATGTTCACATCGCTTCATATGTAAAAATCTATATGGAAAAAATCATAAAGGAATGTCTGGTCGGCATGCAACACTAGGACAGAGAAAATGCAGGAGTTTCCCTAAAGGCAAAGTCAGACACAATCCTAAACAAGGGATAAGTCAAGGAAATGCCTCATCTAGTGCTCAACACCAAGTGTATTCCTAATATAGAGACAGCAGCACATAGTAAATAAATGTGATGCCATTACTCATTATTATTACCTCCCCTAAAAAGCAAAGAGGTTTCATTCTACCTGAAAAACCCTAATGAATCATAATGGAAGATCTTTAGGACTGTGTAGAAAAGGATATGTAGATTAAGGGTGAACTCAGTGGGGAAGAACTAATTAGTCATGACCAATGACCACCTGAGTCAGAAGGAAGGGTGGCACCATACTGGCAGACCGTTTCACACTACTCAATCTCATTTCCCTAAATTTTGAAACCACAAAATTTCGGAGTGCATTTGGAATTTTATATATCTTTCTAAACAGAGAATAGCCTGATATCTAGAAGTCCAGACTTCGTGCCCACTATATTTCTAGTTTGAAAGCAAATCAACTGGCATTCTGCTTCATTGATTAGTTTTTTCCAAAGTTGTTTATATAGACTTCAATTGGGCAGTATAATCCATCCTCAGTGAACTGACAAGGTCAATTATCTGAGTCAACAATATTGATGAACAAACCCAAACTATGGCAAATTCACTAAAGTAAACCTATGTGATCGCTTAGAAGCCAAATAGCAAGGCTGGACATCCTGTTGAGAGAGTAATTGTTAGGAGGGCGGGGCAAAATAGTTGATTACAAACATCATTTGCCAGATCTTCTCAGAAACAAGGAAAAGTTTCATATGAAATAAAACATAGGCTTGGTGCCTGTGGCTCAAGCGGCTAAGGCGCCAGCCACGTACACCTGAGCTGGCAGGTTTGAAACCAGCCTGGGCCCGCCAAACAATGACAGCTGCAACCCCAAAATGGCCAGGCATTGTGGCCAGCACCTGTAGTCCCAGCTACTTGGGAGGCGGAGGCAGGAGACTCGCTTGACCCCAGGAATTGGAGGTTTGGAGGTTGCTATGAGCTGAGATGCCACGGCACTCTACTCAGGGGGACAGCTTGAGGCTCTGTCTCAAAAAAATAAAAAAATCATAAAATAAAAAAATAAAACATAGCTCAGGTGTAATTCAGAGGGAAAAAAATGTCAGGATCTGCTTATTCCACAGGAAAAAGTTGCAGAACAGAACAAGAAGGAGCAAGACATCAGCAGAGATTAACCCCCAAGAAACTTGGACCCTAAGGAAGTAGGTGGGGGGTTTGTTTTCGTTCCCTCACACGTTGGGTAGTCAGCAGGCTCCTGAGTTACTAGAGAACTTCCATACCCTCACAAGCTCAACAGCTTCTTCTGCCAGTAGACTGAGAGCTTCTTAAAGATAACGTCCAGGAGGCCAGGCCCCATGGGGTCACTCCCAGGTACCACAGACGGAAGCTGAGAGGGAGGTGCCAAACTGCATCTCCATCCAGGATGTGCCTGTGTCCTCCCCGGAGAGCTTCAGCACTTCAGTTTTCATGTCCATGGACCCCATGCAAACATTTCCAATGTCTGCCCAGAATGCCACAGAAACTGGGGGTAACTGTGTGACCCTAGAACTTAGACCTTTCAGGAGGGTTACCTCCTGGGGAGAAAGGACAAAGGGGACCAGACTGCCAGCTCACCTCAATTCAGGCTCTCCTCCTCCTCCTCCTCTTCCCCTCCCATGCCCAATGCTGCCGAGTAGAAGTTCCCATTGAGTTGCCATGGGTGCCTCGAGAGATGACTGAGCCAAGACTCTCACCATAGCCTGCTTCACCTCTGCTGGCACATCCACTACACTGAGGCTTCCACAGAGTGAGGCTCATATAAGTTTCCTCTGACAAGACCTTCAGTAGACCAAGGGTACTCAGACTCTGAGCTCTCTGCCAGCCAGCCCTCCCCAGTATTCCCCAATGGCTGCTCAGCAGAGCAGCGCATACCTCAAAGGAAAGGGACAGGAAGCCTAGTTGAGGACTCCTTGGACAACTCAGCACAAACACACTCAGAAATTGAACTATGGGGAATGGGTGACAGGTCTGCAGGCCAGATCCCAAGACCCCAGGAATCGACTGTTTTGCTTGGTGGCAGGAGAGGGTAGATTTTTGAACTAATCTTGGGAGGCATGAGAGCCCATGAGGACAGAATGGAAAGGAGAGAGCAGTGTGGGTCCAAGCCACACAGCACTCACGGAGCACCCCTTCCCCCACAGGCCAGCTGGATCCTGGGCAGGGACGTTTCCAGCCTGTGGTGCCACTACTGGCGAGCTCAGCTAGTCTGTGCTGCTGCTTGTGGTCAGACACTAGCAGGAGATCCCTGCAGCCAGGGAGAACACGGAAGAGGGAAACCTGCCCCTGACAACCAGTCTTCCAATTACAGACGGCCCCTCCACCCTGAGCAGACTTTGTGGCTTGCTGGGGCCCCTTCGGCCCTTCTTTGGCAGCTTTCCCCAAGGAGATATACAAGGGAAAGGAAGCCCTATTCAATAAATGGTACTGGGAAAATTGGATAGCCACATGCGGAAGAATGAAACAAGATCCCTGGCTTTCCCTAGACACAAAAATTAACTCGAGTCAGATTAAAAACTTAACTAGAAGGCATGAAACTATAAAAATTCTAGAAGAAAATATAGGAAAAACTCTTTGTAGCTATTACCCAAATGCAAACATAGCAACCCAAAAAATTATAAAATGGGATTTATTTAAGAAGCTTCTGAATAGCAAAGGAAATAATCAACAGAATGAAGAGACAATCCTACAGAATGAGAGAAAATACATCCAAGAAAGGACAGATTTCTGGTATCTGCAAATAACTCAAACAAGCAGGAAAACAGAAAAATCCCATCAAAAAGTGGGCAAAAGTCCATTTGTTTATTTTTGTTCTTGTTGCAATTGCCATGGAAGTCTTCTTTATAAAGTCTTTCCCCAGGCCGGTATCTTGAAGTGCTTTTCTCATGCTTTCCTTGAGAATTTTTATCATTTCATGCCTTAAATTTAGGTCTTTTATCCATCTTGAATCAATTTTTGTGAATGGAGAAAGGTGAGGGTCCAGTTTCAGTCTTTTACATGTGGATATCCAGTTCTCCCAGCACCATTTATTGAATAAGGATTCTTTCCCCCAATGTATATTCTTGTTTGGTTTATCAAAGATTAGGTGGCTGCAAGATGTTAGTTTAACCTCCTGGTTTTCTATTAGGTTCCAGATGTCTAATCTATTTTTGTGCCAATACCATGCTGTTTTGATCACTGTTGCCTTGTACTATAGCCTAAAGTCTGGTAGGCTGAATGCCTCTGGCTTTGTTTTTATTACTAAGAACTACTTAGCTATGCAGGGCTTTTTCTGGTTCCAAACAAAACAAAGAATTATTTTTTCCAAGTCTTGAAGGTATGGAGGGGGTCAGAGAGTCGCAGTGTGTAACATACCTTTTGGGGTCGGTACACAATTATGACAGGGACTTTACCTAAAAAATGCAATCAATGTGACCTAGTTCAAAAAACTTAAAAAAAAAATCTATTATCTTAATTTATGGCCTAACATAGGTTCATCCTGGAAAATGTTCCAGGGGCACTGGGAAGAATGTGTTTGCTGTTATTGTTTGGGAAAGCAATCTGCATGTGTCTGTCAGATCTAGTGGGTTTACTGTATTATTTTAGTCATTTTCTCACTTATCTATCCATTATTGAAATAATTATTATAAAAATGTATTTCTCTGTTCAATTATATAATTTTTGGCTTAATATATTTTGATGAAAAATAAGAAAGCAAGCCAGACCTTATGGACATTTCCTCTAGAACACCTGATCAAATGACTGTACTTTGATTAAAATATTAGTTTTGTTTTTCATCTAAAAAGTGGGCAAAAGATTAAACAGAAGTTTTTCTAAAGAAGATAGACAAATGACCAAGAAATATGTGGAAAAAATGCTTAGCATCACTAACTGTCATGGAACTGAAGATTAAAACTATAATGAGATATCACCTACGTCAGAATGGCCACTATTAAAGATAAGAATAACAATAAATGTGTCAATCTACACGGTAGCACAATACACAACTGCAAAGATGTGAAATCAATCTAAGTGCCCTTCCATACACATGAAGAGATACAGAAACGTGGGTGTATACGTATGTGTGTATGTACCATAAAGTACTACTCAGCCATAAAAGGGAATGAAATAATGTCATTTACAGCAACATGGAACTGGAGGCCATTACCCTAAGTAAAGTAGCTCATGCATGGAAAACCAAACATCCGATATTTTCACTAATAAGTAGGATCCAACTGATGGGTACACTTGGGCACAAAGCAAAATGCAGGACAAGAGGAACCAAGAAGCAGGGAGGATGGGAATGTGGGCGTGGGAGAATAACGCACCTCTTGGTTTCAGTGAACACTGTTCGGGTGATCCGCACACCAAAAGCCCTGCCTTGAGCATTATACAAGTTATCTTTGTAACAAAAACACTTATTCCCCTTTAATTAATATTTTGAAATTAAAAAAAATCACAAAAGAATTCTATCAGAGACTTCTAGGCTTTCAGCAAAGAGTATTTTTTTTTTCTTTTTTTGTAGAGACAGAGTCTCACTTTATCACCCTCGGTAGAGTGCTGTGGCATCACACAGCTCACAGCAACCTCCAACTCCTGGGCTTAGGCGATTCTCTTGCCTCAGCCTCCCAGGTAGCTGGGACTACAGGCGCCCGCCACAACGCCTGGCTAGTTTTCTGTTTTTTGTAGTTTGGCGGAGGCCGGGTTTGAACCCGCCACCTTCAGTATATGGGGCCAGCACCCTACTCAGTGAGCCACAGGTGCCACCAAACAGTACTTTTTAATCAAGTTCAGATTCATCATTTCCGAATAATTCCCTTTATAAAATTTTTCTACACGAATTTGCTACTGCCATCTTATATGATATTTAATTCAATACCAACGGTTTCATCACATCTCATTATGAAATTTAAAGCCAGTTAGAGTACCTTTGATGGAGTCTAGTCCTCTCTCAGACCATGATTTTACCAGCCTGTCAAATCACACTCGTGCCCTGCATGATGACATTTTGGTGACAGACCACATACATAACAGTGTTGCTAGAAGACTACCAGGGAGCTGAAAATTTCCTATTGCCCAATGATGTCACAGCCACTGTAAAGTCGCAGCGCAAAGCAGTACTCACATGTGTGATGCCGGAGCAAACAAACTTCCTACACTGCCAGTTGCATAAAAGTACAGCACATACAATGATGCATAGTATATACATGGAGGCAAATAAATGACTATGTCACTGGCTTACGTATTTACCACACATAAATAGTAGTATATAAGTTTCTACTACACTATACTATACCTTTTATTGTTATTTTAGAGTGTACTCCCTTTATTTATTAATAAAAAGTTAACAGATCCTTCAGAAACTATTCTAGAAGAAGGACTTGTTATTGCAGGAGATGGCAGCTTCATGTATGTTACTGATCCAAAGACCTTCTGAGGTAAGACATGCAGGTGGAAGACAGCGGTGACACTGATGACCTGGACCCTGTGCAGGCCTAGGTGAACGTGTAAGTGTCTCTTTTTTTCCAAACCAAATACTCCATTTGTGACAGCATCATTTCTTTTTTGCGTCCTCATAAAGCCCCAACTAAACCTTTACCTTTCGAACATTGGCCAACCGATTCATCATCAAGGACTCCTCGCGGTCGTCCTCGTCGTCCAAGTCCAGCATGGGCATGCCGAAGGGGTCGATGATGCTGCAGCACCGGGAGCCCTCGTCTCTCGGGTCGAAGGGGTCCACAATGATGGGCTCAGTTCCTTTTATTTCACAACGACAGAAGGGGCAGCCCTGGCCGTCAGACTCCTAAGGAAACACAGAAAGTGCACTGATTGGTTTTTATTCTGAACAAATAGTACCGACAGGTGCCAATGTTCTACAACATAAAAACAGATGCCAAAAAGGAGGTTCTGTGGTAGGAGGGAGGTGAAGATTTGTCTTGAAGAGGTATTGAGAGTTGAATAGAAAGCCAAGAAAATATATAAATGTGCAGTATTTCAAATTTGCCAAGCAGAAAAATTTCTTTCAAAAAGTTGCTTTTTCTCTTGCCAAGGAAAAGGAACCTCTTTATTTTCCTGAACGTTCACTTGTACTTCTAATTTATCATGGCTTTAGAGTAATGCAGAAAGCTGCAAACTGAATCACATTTTTCTTTACAAAAAGAAAGCAGTTTAAACATTTTATAAAAAGCACATTTTCGTAAAAATTCATAATAAATAAAGCAGTAGTATCAATGAGAACAATCCATTTCAAAATCCATTTTGGAAAAGTTCCTGTGCATATAACTATGGCTAATTATTCTCAGTTTAATTGCCTTCGAATTTTAAAAATCCCAATTCATAAGCAATTAGTAAGAAAAAAAATAAAATATGTACATTTATATTCAGAAACCATCATCTGTCCTGAAAGCTCATCTCCTGACACAGCTCATCTGGACTACAGTACTCACTGAGATGTTTTTTGCCCCATCTTCCTTTCAAACTAGATACTGCAAAAAGATTTATGCAAACACTTTTGGGATGGAAATGCATTTACTGGTACCTACTGGAGGTTTTTTTCCTAATTCTCGCCTATTCATTTCTCAGAACTAATTACACTAAAAATTCACCATTGGTAGAGAAAGAGCACAAGAATGTTTTCTCACCCTGCAGATAATACTGCCTTCTAGAGATAGACGGTGTATATGACAGCCATTACCCTATTTTTGTTTTTGCACCATCTCTGCCTTCAGTAGCAAATCATTTTAAAATTGGTCAAAACTATGACACCATTTTAAGGAAGAAATGGGATGAACTGGACCATTTTAGAAATTGAGACAAAGGAAGCAGAAACCTAAAACAAAATTGTTCAGTACTTAACTCATGACTGTACCGGCTACCCTCTTGGTTTAATGAGAAGTTAGTGATCTACACGCCCCAGAGTGGTACTCGGATTAGTGGAGGAGTTCACTCTCTCACTGAGCATCCACTCTGTGGCAGACTCTGTGACATTCTTTGTAAGCTTCACTCAGATTAACAAATCGAGTATCTCCTTTGCCAAACAAATTGTCAATGAAAGGAAAACACTCTTTTGGTTTGCTTACGAAAAAGAAATAGCAACATTCCCTTATTCATCTCCTTTTACGTAATTTGGAAAAGAACCTTGGAATAGTAAAATGGTTGAAGTCAGGTGGTGTAAAGAAATACGGACACAACAACACAGAATTCTCCGATATTGACTACCACAGTGTTCAGGGCCGGTGGGCTTAAAAACACCGAGGGTTATTTGTCCCATTGTTTCACAGATGATATAGCTATGATTTAATTGTCTCTATTTTCAATAACATCCTCATATTGATATTTTATAACACAGGAATAAGTGTTTTTTAAAAAGGTAAATCCTTCCTATCTTTTTATAACAAGAACATTAAATTTAAAAGCATATTCGATATATGTTATCCAAGAAAAATCTTATTATAAAAGTCAAAAGGCATCCATTTCGTATGTCTGAAGTAGAATTTTCTTACAGATCTACATAATACAATTTCCAAAAGGTAGTTCTTTATATAAGAGCAAGCTGTGAAAGAGATGATGTTCTCTGCCTTTAATGCACAGGAATGAAGCTGTACTCTCAGCTCTAAGTGGACACTTTAGTCACTCATGCATTTAAAAAATTACCACAGATAATTTCAAATATATATAAAATTAGAGGAAAAGGTATAATGAATTTCTATGCATCTATTATGGAGCTCCACTATTATCAATTCACACCCAATCCAGTTTCATGTAAACCTTCACTTACTCTCTCTACCCTTGGAATATAATGAAGCGCACCTCCTACCCATTACATAAATTCATCTGTAAATATTATAGTATGTATAAATGAAAACAGAAAATGTTCTCAAGATATAACTACAATATAATTAAGAAAGCTGTATTATTTTTGAGAGTAGCGGCTAGAATGTGTAAGCTAGTCTATTGTACAACGGAAGTTTCTCTTTGAAACGTCATAGTAAATTTACATTTTGCTTTGGATAAGAATGACTTCCAGTTCATCCATTTCCTCATACAGGGTGCCTAAAAAGACTGAGATCAGAACGAGGAAGAGGTAAAAACCATCAATAATGTCAATAACGTCTTGACAGTACAAGAAAAAGACTTGGAACGTCAAAACTGGATTTAGATTTTTCTCTAGGCCTCCCACCTGAAAACTTCACGTTATACAAATTACTGATATGTGTTAGAATAGCTATTGTAAGAGAAGATATCATAAAAAGATATTTTCTGTTCAGCTTTACCTGTAGTTGAGTGTTTACATTACTTGCCAGATCAGCACAACAGCTGCAATAAACATTCATTTTGATTTGCAAACAGATCACACTGAATATGCCTCTTTAAAGATACTTATTCTAATATGACTTCATCTATCCCTCCTTATTTATAAAAGGACTGCTTCCATATGCAAATTCACTTTAACCATAAAGTCTCAAAGGAAACTTCAGTTACTCTGCCCTAGTTTATGTCAGACAATTGATTGAATAAACATGAGGAATGACTTCAATAGACATAAAACTCATTAGGATTGTGCCTCAGTAATTATAAAAACGTTTCTCAATGTCCTTAGTGCAAGATCAAAGAATACGTGTATGCATTAATGAAGAACAAAGACCAATAAATAACATTGGTCCAACATTTTTTACTTTCTGTGAATGTTAAGAGGAAGTACACAGGACCTCATCTCTTCTAATTGACTCAGTAGGTTTCACTTCCTCTAATAAGAAATATTTTCAAACCAAAAGGTACTGAAGTTATCAGTGAATACTGCACAGCTGAAACTCAACCATGTAAAACACTCTTGATACAGTAAAATAATTCAGACTCATATGTCAACCATAACACAAGTTATATGATATTATATATAAATATAACTTAGGTAAACTCGGAATAAATTAATATTCACAAAAAATTAGCCTTCATAGATCAAGTACCCCATTCTCCACGAAAATCCAATGTAAATATAAATAAATACAGTACCACTTCATCACTACCACCACCATGATTTATCACCTTTTACATGCTATTTAAAATATTGGTAAGATGAACATATTGTATCTTAAATACTTTCTTTTCAACATTTTAAAATAAGCATGACACAGATAAATAAATGAGTATTTTCAGGAAGATTAATTATTGAGACATGGCGTCTTAATGTCAATCATTTTCTTCCCACATGTATAATGTACACCGAGAGCCCTAGGAAATACTATAGGACTTTATAAGTCTTATCTGGAATGCATTTTATATTTTTACTGTGTGTACATCTTTGTCAGTAACTTTTAATTTACATTGCTTTGCTGCATTTCATGTATCTTTGAAGTTATCATGTACCTTTTTTAACATGACTATTGTACCTGGAACAATTATACATAAACATATACTAAGAGTAGCTGAGTCCACACTCAGCATGCACAGAGCACAGTGGCCCCCACAGAATCTCAGTACGTTCTGGTTGAAGGAGGATCATTAACAGTGATTTTTGATGAAATGCCCAGGGTGGGAGATACCTTTAATTCTGGTGTTCTTTTATGATGGACAAGGGAGGAAGACACTGGTTACATCAGGCTCTTCTAGTTTTGATGTGGGAGGCCCACGAAAACATGTTCAGTGAATCGGAAAAGGCGCATGGACATTCTGAATTAGAATGCCTGGATTGGGCTTCCATGCCCACCTATTATAGCTGAGTGACACTGGATAATTCACTGCACGTTATTCGTAGAGAATAATAAAATAAGGTACATTTAAAGGGACAAAGCTGTCTCAGACTGGGTAAGATAAATTAATACAAAGCTGATGTTTCCTATATTATTAACAACAATATTAACTAAAATCCTAGGTGCTGTTGTAAGCACTAATATTAACTCATTAAATCCTAGGAGGTTTCCATTTTACTAGTAAGAAAACTGAAGGTCTACATGTGTATATGATGAAAGTCACACAGCTTCACAGTACAGAACAGCAAATCGCTACAAGCTGGTCTGTTTCAACAGTCTAATCATTTCAAACTACACTATAGTAGCAAGATTCAGTGGTCCTTCAATCTTCCAATTCACGGCCTAGGACCAAATAAAGTTTAACACTGGTTTTTGCTAGTAATTCAAAAATGAAAAGAAACTTAAAACTATGTCATTCTAATTGCAAGTTCCAGAATTAAAGAACTATTATAATCAGTGACTATTCTGCTTGCTCTTAATTGAAAAGTTTCAGCTCTTTAATAAGATACAAAACCTGTCTAAGTAATTACAGTATTCCTGGGCTTATATTTTTACATAGTAAGAGCTTTTTTCTTTTAAACATTTGTTCCTTAAATCCAATTTAAAATTTTAATGCATAAAATTTGAGTTTACTTATTTAATGGGGTCAACTTTAAAATACCTATAAAAAGGTTCATGTCAGGATCAACTGAACATTGTTCTAAGGCGTTAGCATCTGTTATTGTCCAGGCACATTACACCACAAGGAGCATCTTTCCAATTTAGTCACGAACTCAGAGTCGTGCACTTGCCCAACCAGACTTTACTTTCTCTTATCTGTCACCTTCTTTGCACAGCTAATGAAAAGAATTTTCATTAATTTAGAACATCACCTCAACATTTATGAACAATTAGAGCAACTTTTGCATTACTTTCGACATGAAAGATAAGTTCCAACATTTTATCATGTTTACATAAAAAGAGACAATATATAATTAAAGGCAAAAGTACCAATTTAAATCATTCTTAAAAGCAAAAAATATTTTTTTATTTGTACTACTGAAGTTATTATAACTCATTGAAGCTAGAGATCTGAATGCTGGTTACCTTTGAAGGAGGATACAATACAGCTCAATAGAGGACTGTTTCTCATTGCCTTAAATGAGGTCTGCTGAGCTTGTTTCTCACCTCTCTTAGACAACTTCACAGTTTCTCCCAACAATGCTCTCTTTATAAGGGACATCTATAAATCTGTGTGTCCAATTGAGGAAGATATCCATTTTTATTTGGGAAGGAAGATTTCGAAAATATAATTTAGAGTTTGTGCCATTCAAGCCCAAGAAGCCATTTTCTAGATGGTTAGAAAGACACTGAATGAAAACAATTCCTTTACTCCTCATTTGATAACACTGCAACACCAATGCTGTATAACAACACTACTGCAAAAAAGGAAGATGTGGAGAAGTTCAGGGCTGAGAAAATAAATATTTTGTTACTTTCCCATGAACATGTGGAAGCAAAAGCCAATTCTCCAAGTTTTATTGCTAAAGGTAGAAAAGAAATGCCACACTCAGAGTAATACTGCTTCAAATAATGCTTCTAGAAAGGTGATTATTCAATTTCTTTTTTTTTTTTTTTTTGCAGTTTTGGCCGGGTCTGGGTTTGAACCCGCCACCTCTGGCATATGGGGCTGGCGCCCTACTCCTTTGAGCCACAGGTGCCGCCCGATTATTCAACTTCTTTAGCATTCAGTGCAAACTTTGCTCACTTATTTAATTTATTAAATAACACAGATGTTTCAGAGGGAGAAAAAAGCATTTGACACCTCTTTGGAGGCATGACTAATGGGCCATTATGACAGCAATTAAAGAGTAACCACTTGCAGTCTTTAACAACTAACTGACACTGCTATTCTGCATTTAAGTTTTCTGTTAATTACATAAAATTTAAGTCTCTAATGAATTTCAATTAAACCAAAGGGCATTATCAGGAAGGAAAAGTTGGTGAAGAATGACTTGCTAAAAATGCTGAACACATTATGATTTATGGCCAGGGTTTAATACTTCCTACTGGGTTCTGACTGATTTATCATTGCTTCTTGGCAGACATGCAGCTTTCAAAATCACTTTCATATCAGCATATCCAACCAAAGAGGTAGAAAGTAACAAAAAATGTCAAACATACATAATTAAATCTGAAGGATAACAGGATACTCATTTCGAGTAACTATTAATATCATGTGCCTCAATAAAACTTTCGGATTTAATCTTAACTTCTTTAGACTAGGAATTGTGCCTTAGTATTCATCTCAGCTCAAGAGATTAGTATAGAATCCGGGACACAGTAGCTGCCCAAGCAACATTTTCTAAATAAATGAATATATGAATAGATTTAAGATCCTGGAGAATGATAGTTGAAATAATGCAGGTTTGCATCTGCATAGAATAATAAATTATATTTGTGACAATTAAACTTGAAAAGTTATACAACATAAAAAGTATTCCATAAGTCAGAAAATATGGACAATAGTTCTGTATCGTTTTTGAATGAGGAAAAAGTTAACAAAGAGATACTCTTAGAATTTATCCTATCACATCTACAAGTTTAGATACAGGTATTTGGCAATATATTATATAACTATGAAAAGTTTCTAATTCTGGACTTTTCAGTCACATATTCACCATCAATTAGGGTAATTGAGAACCTAAGTGAGAACCAATGAGAACCTAAGTGAGATTACAGATATGAGGCTGTTATTTATGAAATATCTAAGGTTTTCTAAGTGAGTTTTAATTGGATGAATTTTGTAAGACATTTATTTTTATTAAATACCAGGGGTATTTTGCAATAACATGTTCTAATGATGACCAAACATTGTTGCTTATATTATAATATGAAAGCTACAAAACACATCTGCTGGAGTGCAGGAAGAGTCACCATGTATAACCTATATGAAAATGCAGAAATAAGTTTAAATTGTTTTCTTCAAATTCTAAATTAAGTCTCTGACTCAAAAGTGCATATTCTTTTCCTACCTAACACTGTCAAGAAAAGCAATCCATTAGTAACCAAAAATTGTTTTATTAAACTTCAGTTCTCTTGATTTACTACATTTTTAGCTTAGATTATTTAACATAGCAAAATTCTGAAAGTTTTCAGAACTATTAGTGTTAACTTAAATAGCAATCGAGTGCCGATACATTGAGAATGATTTCTTCTAACTCCTCATACTATGCAAATCATGAATGGATGAAAAGAAATAAGAAACAATAATAAGAAACAATATCAAGAAAAACCTAAAGTAATATACGTAAGCCAAATATGTGCTGAAGGAGAGAAGTCTAAGTCTTGTGAACACTTTTTTTGAGGTACAAAGATGTCAGGGTATTCAGAAAGGACTTTGAAAATAGAAGCCAATTAAAATTCACATCCTAGTTCTTTCTCTTTTATTCATTCAGTTTTTTTAAATCGACACAAAGAAAAAAGTAGGCCCTTTTTATCAGACTAGAGAATGTAACAATTTCACATTTTATTAAGTAATGAGCGCCACAGGTGCCCATGCCCTCCCTCCTTTCCCTCAATCTCAAGGCCCATCCTTCATCAGAGTGGTACAGGGTTGGGAAGAGAAGACCAAGGACTGAGAGGGCTCAAGAATATGGTTGTGGGGCAGCACCTGTGGGTCAAAGGAGTAGGGCGCCGGCCCCATATGCTGGAGATGGAGGCCAAAAACAGCAAAAAAAAAAAAATACAGTAGTGATGTCAACTTATTGTCAACCAATAGATTTCTATTTCTAGTGATGTCAACTGTATTCTCAACCAATAGATTTCTATTTCTAGTTTCAATATGACTACGTTGAACAGCACTTGGAAATGGCTAGATCAAAATATTCCATGAATTTTCCAAATATTCCAAACTGGAACTCTGTCCAAAGATCTAGTTTAAAATCTCTAATCTGTGTTACAGATAAAGAAACATAAGAAAGCCCTTGCAGAGACCAGTTATTCTATAAGCCTTATAAAACATCGTATCACTTTGTATTTATTGCATGCCTACCTACATATGGGAAGGCAGCTGGCTTGAGATTCTGCTTCTAGTATAAAGTGGAAATTTTAATGCCTGTTTCTGTGGGAACTGTAAGTATTTGAGAGACATTTCCTGTCTGATTCTCCAGTTTTAGCCCTACAGCGCAACCATGGACATGTGTGAGATGAAAAGATGTTTGGTTGAAATCATCAACTTAAGATTTATCTAGTTAAATGTACTCGGCTTTAGAATCTGACTTCATATTATAAACAGAATGGGACAGGTATAAATGTGTTTGGTTGGTAATATCTATAAATAAGCATCCTGAAATTCACAATATTGTAGTAGAACTACTTATAACTTACAAGAAAATATTAGGTTATACATGCAAAAGAAACAAAATGTAAAACATAATAAAAAAATCAAATCATATGAAGAAAACTTAAAATGTAAGAAGGTTTTTGAAATCATTTTGAATAAAGCATTTATCCATATTACTTCCTGAATAACTAAGACAAAAGAAACTAGAAAGAGATATTTAATGGGTACATAAGGAAGACAACCATGTTGCCAAGTGCTTATACCTGCCACGCCGTAAGGCAAGAGGTGCACATCAAATGCCCACAAGGCTCAATCTTGACATCTTTGTCATTTTCTGCGCAAATTTTACAAAGTTGAAAAGTGGAGCCCATTTCACAATATAATTCATATTGTTCCTGGAATTTGGGGGAAAAAGATGCAATGTTAATTTATTTCTAGCATAAGCTGTTAATGCTGACTTTTCTCAAATACAGTGACTTACAGAAAATATTTCACACTTGATCCTATCAGCATGATGTTACCATTTAATATATGCTTTAAGTCGATAATCACAATTTGTTCTACAAAATCCATTTTAAAAAGGTTTGAGCTTTCATCAAGTATTTTATAGACTTTTGAATAATTCAGAGTATGTAAGGTTCCTTTACTGATCATTTAGGAAGGGCCTTGCTTCAATATTCAGTGATTCAAAATATAAAACTATTGTTTTAAGATGGCAATGCAAATGACTTGATACATGTTCCTTGCTCATCTAATTTCACTGTCAAACTGAAAAAAAAAAAATATATATATATATACACACACACACATATATATTCTGGCTGAACACAGAATTTTATTTGATTATATTTAGAAATTCTGGAAAATAGGGCAGTGCCTATGGCTCAGTGAGTAGGGCTCTGGCCTCATAGACCCAGGATGGAGGGTTTGAATCCAGCCCCTGCCAAACTGAAATAAAAAAAATAGCCGGGCATTGTGGCAGACGCCTGTAGTCCCAGCTAGCCTCAGGAGGTTGAGGCAAGAGAATCGCCTAAGCCCAAGAGCTGGAGGCTGCTGTGAGCTGTAACGCCATAGCACTCTACCGAGGGCAACAAAGTGAGACTGTGTCTCCTAAAAAAAAAAAAAAAAGAAAGAAAGAAAGAAAAAAATTCTGGAAAATATATATGTATTCTGGCTGAACACAGCATTTTATCTGATTATCTTTAGAAATTCTGGAATGGAAGGAAAGCAACAAACAATTGTCAAGTCTTTCCTGCATGCCACGCCCTGTGGTCTACACTGTTTCCTGTGCTCTTCAAAGCCTGACAAGATACATATTGAATTCAAGTAAGAATACCTGAGGTTCAATAAGTTTAAATTGTTTTCTTAAAATTCCGAATGAAGTCTCTGACAAAAAGTGTATACTCTTTTTCTATCTAAAACTGTCAAGAAAATTAAGTCCTTCAGTAACCAAAAACTGTTTTATTAAATTTCAGTTCTCTTTGATTTACCCTGGTTTTTAGCTTAGAACATTTGACATAGGTCAATTTTTAGTGTTAAAATATTGAAAAGATTTGTGCGACAAGGAAGATGAACCTAGATTGGTTTATCTTAAATGTAAAGAAAATATGAAAAAACTATTTGAGATACAGAGAAAAGAAATTTAGAAATCAAAATTACTGAGTGCTTAAACAAAATTGTAGGCAGCAAGTGCCCACGGTGTGTATGCCCTTTATAGTATAAAGGGCAACATTAGTTCCTAATCTACTGCAGATACTACAGTCTTGATGTGAAAGTAGATATGTACCCGTACATACACAGGCACACCTGTGCATACGTACACAGGCACACATGCATTCCTAAATTGTGTTTGCCGTTCTGTATCTACAGGTTAGTATATAAATAATTTTTAGGAAGGAAAAGACAAGGTAGAAGGATCAAGAAGGAAAAGAAATAATTCTAATGTATTTCAAAATAAATTATAAATTGCTGATGTCCTGAAATAATTTTGGTTAGGATTTTTTAAGGAACAAATTTGTAATGATAAAATAATTACGATAGACCAAAACCACAGATGCAGAACTCAATGTAACCTAACAGATAAGAAAATTTATGAATAACTTAAAGGAAATGATATTAACGTCTGAAAATACATTTAAAAAAAAAGGTTTTATAAAGAGGAATTGTCACTCATGAGTGTCCCTTACACATTAGAAAATACAGAACCAATGTGCAATTTTTTTTTAATGGCAATCATATATCAGCTTTATTTATTATTTTTAAAGACAAGGTCTTGCTCTGTCGCCCAGGTTGGATCACAATTAACTGCAACCTTGAACTCTTGGGCTCAAGCAATCCTTTCACTTCAGCGTCCCAAAGTGCAAGGATTATCAGAAGGAGTGAGCCATCATGCCTGGCCATAACTTAAAAAGCTATCCACAAGATGTGCATAAATGTCAACAGGTATATTTCACATAGTAACATAAAGACCATAGGGCCCAAAACCTGGAGAATTACAAATAACGTAAATTAGTATCTGCTGTCTTTCTAAAAACCCTATAACCTCTCTGGTTTGGTATTTTCCCTTAGATTTTTACTATTCACATAGAAAGAATGAGTATATCTCAAACATAAAATATATTTAAGCTATACTTTATGTAAAATAAAATATTCCACATACATTCTCACTCATAATCGATGAGTGAGATTGGCAACAATGGATTTACAAAAATATAATTATTATCTTTAATAGGCTTCAATTACCCATTTGGCTCAAAAATTTATGGTATATAATTATTCTAATCTTTTTTATAGTTATCTAAATTATGTTTCTCTCCTTATGTTTACCTACCTACCAATAGATTTTTCTATTTATCTCCCTCATATAAATGCCATTGTTAACAAAAGCAGAAATTTGTATGCAAAATTTTTAAAAATTCCTTTTCAAACCCTCTTAGAATTCATGAAGTATCTTTTATATTAAATACCTACACGATTTTAGCTACCATTAAGTAGAGAATCTTATTTTTAAAGGTAATATAGATACTTATTCATTACACTTTTCCGGAAATTGTCCTTACCTGTGTAACTTTTATATGATCGTGGGGTGTTGGTTCACATAATCCAGTTAAATCAGGATTGTAACTCCTCCCATCAGGATAGAGATAACTGGATTTAAACAGAAACTTTATTACTTTAAATTACAAGTTTTAATTGTATTTATGGCTATTTTACTGAATTCTTCTATATCTAAACATATTTGATGTTTTTTATGTAAAACACCAATAATATATTCTACCATTGTTTCCATGCTATTATGTTATTTTAAGACATTTAAAAATGCAGAAATCACTGTCATGTAAGAAATACATGATGAATATGGACTCAGCCGCTGTGCGTCCATTTTTGATTAAATACCTTTAGTATATGTCCCTTATATAAGTTTACATTTTATTTAATTATGTTGTATTTCAAAATGCTTCAATTATATACCTGTTTGCAATTATTATGTGTTTCAATTATTGAAATTATTGAATTATTGAATAATTATTCAATTATTAAATTATTGTGTTGCAATTATTGTTTTATTCAATTATGTTGTATTTCAAAATGCTTCAATTATATACCTGTTTGCAATTATTATGTGTTTCATCAGAATTACAGTAATGTTAAGTATCATTTCATACCACATAGAGAGAAAAATAGAATTAAAGGCCACAATTTTCCCACAAATCACACAAATACATCTAAGGTTTTCTTATTCTTATAGTTTCCCATCTTTCTTCTGACTCATCTTCCACTCCCCCCCCAACACATACACATGCAGAACACCCAAGTTTAAAAAAGTAGAAAACATTACAATTTTATGTTTCATTGACTTCAGTAAAGTTACAAACATAGAATGGTCTATAGGCATAAGTTTATCTTATCAGAAAAACTGAAATCTGAAATAAAAGAATGATAATGCCATCTTGCTGTGTTAAATCTGAGAGTTTACGAGTGGGAGTTAACGTTTGTAGTGTAGGTTAGACCCGGCATCTCTGGGGCCTGAGACCAGAGTTCAGGATCCTCCCAACCCGTCTGCAGGAGGTCTGGCACCGGCAGCTCAGGGCTACCACTTCAGAGGTCCTGTCTGACCAGCGCCCAGGACCCTGCTCCTCCAGGTGCTGCAGACGCTTGATTGATATCTTGAAGCTGAGAACACAATTCATAGCAACTAAAGATTGCTCTTGCCTGAGTTCTGCCCAAATATAGATGGGAATCACTGAAGCAAGTTAGGAAAGTTAAAGTTTACCCCCTAATTTGTAAAATGTGTGTTGCAATCACATGATGGGCTTGCATAATTTTCCCCCTTTTGTTTCCCCTTTTGACTGTTAATGATTGCTTAGGGAGCCCAGCAATGAATTCCTAAAATTAACTTTATGTTTCATGTTGTTGACGTGATCTGTGATTTGTGAAGGACTGCAGAGACTTCTGGAGGAATGGAATGGGGCTGCACTTGCTACATGGTACCTGTGGCAGCTCACGCCTCTCAGAGGCTCCGATCACGGAGTCCACGTGTTGTCTGGCGCCAGCCGCTCTCAGTGCAGATCCCAGGCCCCCACATTTACTTCTTACTCAGAAATTCATTTTAAAAAGTTTGTGTAGGTAAATACTGTTGATTAAAAAACAAGTGGAGTTCATCAAGCTTATTAAGTTTTGGTTAATTCTGTTTAGTATCTTTGGAAACTAACTCATTCAAATGAAAAATTAAGAATACGATAGTAATGAATACTGAAAAGGGGAAAAACTATTATGTAAAGTAACTACAAAAATGTATTTTTAAATGAAGAGTCTACAAACATGCTAATAAGTGTTAGGATTTTCCCAGGAAAATCCGAAAAATGAATTTAAAGGACAGGTAACTCTCATTTGGTGAGGGATAGATCAGCGAGATGGATTTTTGCTTTTTAAGACTTGGAGAAGGAGTTGAGTCCATCTGAATGTGAATAGAAACTGAGAGTGCCATTAGGGAGGCACTGTTTGATTTCCTTTTGAAAAATAAATAGAAGCAATGATAATAATACAAATAGGATATATCAAAATTACTCCATCTACACATTTGCCCATTCATACCCTGAACTTGTACGTTTAAAACTTCAAAGTATGTTTTGTTTAAAAATCAAAAAGCCTGTAATCAAGGAGAAGTAAAAGCTATACACATGAATCTTTGATGCACTAGAGGTAAAGTGCACATTATTGAGAATAGCAAATTTAGGAAAAATGGAAGAAAAAAGAACAACTATACAGTTGGTTCTATATATACTTTTCATATGTAACTAATTTCTGAAAAGTTCGTGGCTTTAAAAAACGTATTCCTTTTTTTTGCACACAAAAATCATCAAGTTGATTTTTTTTGTAATTACTTTGGAAAAGGTAAAACTTGAAACATTTGTTCCTTGCTAATTCTGGTGGACGTTCTCCTGCCAGGTTTCTATCACAAATTGCGCTGCAGCAGGCTAGAGCAGACAGATCTCTAAGGTACTCAGCAAGGCCAAGGGTGAGAAAAGGCAGAGTGGTAAAGTAACACTGAGAATGCAAGGAGGAGGTGAAGGGAAGGGCATGTGACCAAAAGGAACAAGAAGAACCCAATATTTTTATTATGAAGTGGCCTAAAAGAGGTTCCAAACTTTGCATATAGAGGGGAAAGTATGTTTATAGTTGGAAACACAAAAGAGGAGTTGTTTAAATTTAAAAAGAATAGCTTGAGGTAAGCTGAACTTAGCTATTAACATGTAATATTGGAATATGAAAGTCATTGTAAGTGTAAATAAAAGGTCTGTGAAGAGACGGAAGGGGAGGGCTGGGGGAAGAAGGCAGAAAAGAAACTCTGGCAGCACCAGACAAAATAAAAAAAGGTAAAACTAGCAATCTGACAGTTACATGAGACAACAGAAGTCAATTATTTAAAGAATTTTCTCTTAATACATACACGATTATACACAACTATTTTAAAACTACGTTTAAGCCCCAACCTCTCATCCATGAAAGATATAAACTAACACTGAAATTTGAAGGGCACATGGATTTGCTGTAACATATGGTTAGATTCTAATAATTCAGTCTCTCTAAGATGATTATTCAAAGACATGAACAATAAACACTAAAGAGCATCCATCATTTCTCAGTCTTGAGATAAAAAGCAAACCACCAGATTATCAGCCTCACTATCCACCATTCTATAACAAAGCAGTCTCTATTCTTCACATTTGTGAATCATAACCATCCCATTATACTTACAACCCTTCCCTGCTGCCATCAATCAGAGCTTGAAATAAGGGCTTGTTATGAGGTATGGTCTGTAAGATATTGCCATCTCCAGTCACATAGCCAATGGCCCACTGTCCCAGTCGAGTGCAACTTAACCGAAAAATGTAGCTGCAAAACATAGGAAAATTATGTTTAATCACACTGAAAAGGTAAGCCAACTGCTAGACAATTTCTGGCTTTCTTTTAGGTAAAAGTATAAACAGAATAATTTAGACTTCCTGATAACTAGATATTCCTGATACTCTGTTAATTTATTTGCAATGCCTCTACATTTCTCTACATATTGATTTATTAGAGAAACTTGATAATTTCTTTCATTTAAATATATCCAGTTATATGAGAAAATACATGAACTTGTAAACAATCAAGTGATTTGTTACATCACCATCACATCAGAGGTATTATGTATAAAAGTGTTGTTGGTATAAAATGACTATGAAAAATTATTTTTGTCAAATAAAAATAAATAAGTAAAATTTAAATTTAATTTGTTTACTCAGAAAAAAATTTGGACACTTTCTAATGTGGAGTTCAACATATTACTTTATAATTTAAACATTAAAATTAAGCGATTTTAGTTATTAAGTAACTTGTTTAAAAACAATTTAACTTTTTCTTTCAAGCACTCCAGACATTCATCTTTAAATGAAAGCCCAAAAGATTTGAACAATATTAATGAGAAAACAAACTAGATAATTTTAAAGATAAACTATATGGTTGCCATCCAACCATTTCAAATTGAATACTTTGCAATAGGAAATCAAGATAGTTTAAAAATAATAAAGACAAGTCCCTTAAAATTAATCTCCAATTAAAGGAGACATTGAATTCTTTTTTTAAATTTATCACTGTCATGTTCAGTTAGCCATCTATCTTTTTACTTATTTCATTTTAGATCATTTCTTTCTATCTAAATCTACTACATTTACTCATGCCATAATGATATCCATTTCTGTATTTTGGAACCCATTAAGTAGATTAAAAGTCAACTTGTATGTTGACCCTTATAGTTGGATATATTTTACTCTGGTTGCTGTATGTGGCAGAAATATGTATCCTTTACTATACTTTACTCATTGATGAACCAAGGATTCTAAAAGTAACTTTGTAATTTAGCACATATAATGGCTGTACAGTCACTGGATTTAATTACCATGTGTATTTAGTAGTGCAGTGTTATTTCATCTTTCAAGAAAATAAGATCTATAGAAAAAGGAAAAAGTTGAGATTTTGAAATATTATTAATTGCACACTAGTGCTAGAAGCTTTAGAAAGGACTTTTCAAGGACATCTAAAAACATTTTTCTCTAGAGAGCCTGAAAATAAGATATCAGCTTGTCAATTAATTGCATCTTTAATAAGAATCAGATAAAATAACAGACTTATGGCTCTGATATGAGAAGTTCTAAAAATAATGGATAGTCACTATAACTTATAATTCAGAAATTCATGAAACCACTACATTTAAAAATAAATATGAACAATTTTTTTCAAATAAAGAATCAAATTGAATTCTTAAAGTTCACTGTGTAAAGAGAATAATTACAAATCTATATTGTTAGTAATTTTAAAAGTCATTTCACATTTATGCATATACCAGGACTCTAGTAAATTCTGAAATACTTGTGAAATTACTCAGTTTTTAACTAGCAAACTTTTCTGTAGCACTAAATACTATTTTTAAGATGGTTCTTCTAAAATTGATTATTATACAGGAGGTTCAATCAATTAACAGAGATAACAGAAAGTAAGAATAACAATTTGGAAAGAGCAACAATATGGCTTTTCAGAACAACTTCTCCCTCTCAGGCCTTATTATACATACTTTTACATCATTTGCTGCTAATGCTTTGCTAAAAACCAACCCCAGTGACACAGCCAATGGCCCACTGGGTTTAGCTACCCAACCTCGTGAGATGAATTTTTGCTTTATTTTTAGCTTCTTTTTCTTTAATGGCACAATTAACATAATCAGATAAATTTGTTTCATATTGACAGGGTGATTTAGGGTTCAAGGTCACTTTTTTTTTTTTAAAGGCAGGATCTCACTCACTTGCCCAGGCCAGAGTACAGTAGAGTCATCATAGCTCAGTGCTACCTCAAACTTCTGGTCCAAACTCAAGCAATTGTCCTGCCTCAGCCTCCCAAGTAGCTGGAACTATAGGTCTCACCCCCACACAAGGCTAATTTTGCCATTTTATCATAGAGATGAAGGGAAAGGTGGGTCTCATTGTATTGGGCAGGGTGGTCTTAAACTCCTGGTTTCAAGTAGTTCTCCTATGTGGTACTCTCAAAGTATTAAGATTATAGCCACGAGCCACCATGCCCAGCCTCAAGGTCTCTCTTTACACTAAAGTCATCCAATGGATATTTCACCTGGATTCTTCAGTATAATTAAGGAATCCAAATGTCCTTGGAATGAATCCAACCATATTCCTCATTATGAAGCCAAAGCAAGGACATAAACTTTCCAAGAGAAAGGACCAGTTAAACACAGGTATTCTATAAAATGAATATTTATCAAACTTATTTAACTTGTTCATTAAATGTTTTCCTAAACATATTTTAAATACCCACATCACACTTTACATATGACGTTTTAGTATATACCATTCAGTTCAACTTTATCTAAAATTTAATAGAGAAAAATTGTTAATAAGAAATAGAAGACATTCTTTTAGAGGGCAGTATCCTATTTTTCTTAGATATGACTGACATATTAAAAAGCCATGATGTATACCTCATGATACATTTGGAGGTAAGTACACCAGTGGACATTTGTCGAATACTCTTAAGAGAGGACAGTATTTTTTTTGTTTTGTTTTTTTTACTAAGAGAACTATTCTAAATAGTGCTAAGATCTAGAATAATCCCAATACTCTCATTCAGGGTCTTCATGATATTGAATAAGAAAACAGCAACAACAAAAAAAGGCCTCAGTTTTCTTGTTCTTTTTTTTTATTATTATTTTTTTAACAGTTTTTGGCTGGGGCCAGCCACCTCCGGTATATTGGGCTGGCGCCCTACTCCTTTGAGCCACAGGCGCCACTCTCCTTGTTCTTTTTATAGGCTTGAAAAAGATGATTATCCAAATAACTTATATGCTAAATCACTTGACTGCATGATTCCAACCACATAACATTTTTCAAACACTCGCCCTGGAGCTAGAATGTTACTGTATATGATACTAATCGAGAGGGTAAAATGATGGGAAAATCTGGTCATGAGATATTCTTGAATGAAACAAAATGATTTCTCTAAACTCCTCATTTACATACAAATTATCTGCACTGCCTCTATGGTCCCAGTAAGAACTAACTCTCCTTCACTTAAGCAGAGGATTTGAACAGGAGCTCAACTGTTTTCTAGGTTGACTAACTCCTTTTTATGTACCATATAAATTCTTAAAGAGGAAAAGGTGGGAATTTTCATAGGGCAGAGAAGAAAATAAACATTATTGGCTTGTACTTAAGAAAACACTGGTAAAGGAAAAACATCATATACACTATAAATTAAAAATGATACCAGAAGAAAAAGATAGAATTAGCAGAACAACCAAATTCATTCCTAAAATGAAATAATCTCTATATGAAAATCAGTAAACAATGAAATGGCATTTCCTACGAAAATGCAAGGACTCTGAAGACACATTTCTAATGTCAGTCACTACTGCTACACCCAGCACACTGCCTGCCACAGCACAAGTGCCTACTATGCACCTAACACATTTCTAGAAAGGACACAGGGGAAAATACACTAAAACGAGGAAGGGACATTTTCTGGTTGAAGATTTGCCATTAAGAAGGTCTGATTTCCTGGTCAAAACTATAGGGGCTGATCAAACAATCAATCTCTCTGAGTCTCACTCAGTTTCATCATCTGGAAGGTAAAACGTAAATAGTGAAAATGTGAAGAAGCATGTGGTATCATGGAGGCACTTTTTGAGTATGTAGAATTGGTTTGGAATCTAAAAGTGGGCTCATCTATGTTTGTGTCCTTATATATATGTATATGTGTTTATATATATTCTACATATGTATATACTTACATGTATTTATCATAGAGCCTACATGAATGTCTTTAAAAATACCCTCGAATAATGAACATTAAGCTGTTCTATTTATTTTGCCTTTAGCACAACATTGAAGTAATCAAATAGATACATATAATTATGCATACAAACACAGTTAGCATGGAAACAAAAAATGGAGTACATCCCCTTTCACTTTATGAATACTGACTTTCAGAGCCAGCACAATGTCATCAATTTAAAGCAGCAGTTCTCAACCACTACAACAGTTCCTGTCGCGACCCACAGGAACTGTATTAAAGGGTCGTGGCATTAGGAAGGTTGAGAACCACTGATTTATTTATTTATTTATTTTTAAGTCAAATACACATAAATCATGAATACAGTTATACATATGTGGGGTACAATGTGTTGGTTTTTTTTATACAGTCTGACATTGTTACATCAAATCAATCAAAATAGCTTTTATCTCATTTACTTGATTATT
>CAUYRH010180417.1:0-13652 GCA_963574655.1 Perodicticus potto
CTTTCATGTTTACATGGATGGAGCTGGAACATATTCTTCTTAGCAAAGTATCTCAAGAATGGAAGAAAAAGTATCCAATGTACTCAGCCCTAATATGAAGCTAATTTATAGCTTTCATATGAAGGCTATAACCCAACTATAACGCAAGAATATGGGGAAAGGGGGAAGGGAGGAGTGGGGAGGGGTGAAGTTGGGGTGGAGGGAGAGTAATTGGTGGGGCCACACCTATGGTGCATCTTAGAAGGGTACAGGTGAAACTTACTAAATGCAGAATATAAATGTTTTCATACAATAACTAAGAAAATGCCATGAAGGCTGTTAATCAGTTTGATGAAAATAGTTCAGATTGTATATGAAACCAGGACATTGTATCCCTTGATTGCACTAATGTACACAGCTATGATTTAATAATAAAAACAATAAAAAAAAAAAAAACGAAAGAAAGTGCTGCAGGGGAGGACTGGAGAATGCTGAATTCTTGAGCCAGCAGGTACCCATCACAGCCCAGTTTAGAGCAGCCTCCAGGGTCAAAAAAAAGAATTCTATTTCATGTAATTGTTTCAATGTTTAGAAGCCTTTGGTGGAATTACATGTATGCAAACAAATTTCATTCACATACTTTGGAAAAACAGAATTATTTTGTAGATGAATTATGCTTAAAATTGAGGGTTATGTAGGTCTTGTTCCTCATTTTCTCCCATATATCACTTGGTCTTAATAATGGAGAAGAGGTTGGGTGGCGCTTTTGGCTCAGGGGGTAGGGCCTCAGCCCCATATACCAAGGGTGGCGGGTTCAAACCCGGCCCCGGCCAAACTGCAACAAAAAACAGCCAAACATTGTGGCGGGTGCCTGTAGTCCCGGCTACTGGGGAAGCTGAGGCAAGAGAATCGCCTAAGCCCAGGAATTGGAGGTTGCTGTGAGCTATGATGTCATTGCACTCTACTGAGGGTGATAAAGTGAGACTCTGTCTCTAAAAAAATTAAAAATAATAAAAAAAAATTAAGAAGAGGCAAGAACTGGCACTCAACTGTTTACTGGAAAATCAATGGTGTGTGCTTTTACTTCCTGTCTCAATACATCTGGCTGCCTCTGAATCTTTCCAGAATTTGGTAAGAGTACTAAGCTGGAAAAGCAAGGGTATAGCTGGGCTCAGTGGCTCACGCCTGTAATCCTAGCACTCTGTGAGGCTGAAGCGTGTGGATTGCCTTCCAGGTTCCAGACCAGCCTGAACCAGAGACTCTGTGTCTAAAAATAGTCTGGTATTGTGGCAGGCACCTGTAGTCCTAGCTCCATGGGAGGCTAAGGCTAGAGAATCACTTGAACCCAAGAGTTGGAGGTTACTGTGAGCTTTGATACCACAGCACTCTACCAAGGGTGACAAAGTGAGACTCTGTCTCAAAAAAAATAAAAAGACAAAGAAAAAAAGAAAAGCAAGAACGTGTAGAAAGGTGTTACGTCACTGGTTCTGTGATAATCTGGCCTTGATGGTCTCTGTTCATTTTGATCTTGGCAGTTGTTTCCTTTTTTTCAATGACCCTTATCATTGAACATCATTTCCCACTGACCTACAAAATGGAAAAAGGAAAACACTTCCTTGGCTGGTCATTTATGGTTGTCAGTCTGCCTGTCTCTCTCTCACTCTTCCTCTTCTCTCTAGTTGAACCTCTTTTAAATCTAGCTGGGGGATGGCTTTCTCTTGACCATGACTCACATCTAGAACTTAGTCCTGACAAACTGTGAATGCAGACTAATTCCAATGAAGTACCTCTCTCAGCTCTTCCAGCAGAGGAACTAGCCAGATGTATTTTCTTCTTTTCCTTCCTTCCGTCCTTCCTTAAGTTGTCCTCTTTTTTTTTTTGAGACCAAGTCTCACTTTGTCACCCTCGGTAGAGTGCTGTGACATCATATTTCATAGCAACCTCCAACTCTTAGGCTCAAGCTATTCTCTTGCCTCAGCCTCCCAAGTAGCTGGACTATAGGCAGCCTCCAAAACACCTGGCTATTTTTTAGAGGAGGGGTCTCATTCTTATGCAGGGTGGGGTCTCAAATCTGTGAGCTCAGGGCCCGATTCTCAAGTGGCTTGGACTACTGGCACAGCCACAACATGTGGGTAGGTCTTCTATTTTAGATGGGGTCTTGCTCATGTTCAGGCTGGTCTGGAACTTGTGAGCTCAAGCAATCCACCTGTCTTGGCCTCCCAGAGTGCTAGGATTACAGGTATGAGCCACTGTGCCTGGCCCATATGTAATTTCTTGATATTAGGGATTTTTAGCAGCTGCAGGCTTGGCACTTATGTTCTCTCTAAGGACACACTATCCTCAAAGGTCCACTGACCTTTCTTTAGGCCTCTGAACGTCACCTTGTTTATGCCCTTGAGGTAGATGTTGAGTCAAATGGTGTTGACTGACTTCTCTATGAATCTTTCGTGGGCTGTTTACAATATCACTTTGGGATAGGAATGTACTTTTCACCTGTGTTTGATTCTTGGACTTTTGGGACATTAGAAAAGATGGAAGACAGAAAGAATCCCATTTTAATAAGCCACTGCATTTTTTATACACGACACTGTAGGTCTTTTTGTGTCATTAATACTACATACTGGTTATTTTGAAAAGGTAATGAAACCAAACTGACTTATCAAGATTTTTATTCTTCTTTTCTTGAGGTATATTCTACTCTATTCATTTCCATTTCATTTTTCCCTTTTTTCTCCCTTCTTCTTCCCGTATTCCTGTCTTTTAGGCAGTATCTTCTTTGTGCTATTCCAATATAAATTTTTATTTGTACTCTGCATATATTTTTATTTTTTACTTTTTTAATGTCATTCTTATCATATTGTCTGTATGATCTTATAACTCTGCCTTGTACTCTTGTTATGTAGAGGGCATTGCTTCCTTAAGTGTTTATTTGTTAATGTTTACGGTATATCTTTGGTTACATATTCTGTCAGCTCCACAGCAACATCATTCAATTTTTCTTGGATTTTTTTTTATTCTTATCTTAATCTGATTTCTAGATGTATTTTTATTTATTTATTTATTTTTTATTTTTATTTTTATTTATTTATTTTTGGGGGCAGTTTTTGGCTGGGGCCAGGTTTGAACCTACCACCTCCAATACATGGGGCCGGCGCCCTACTCCTGAGCCACAGGCACCACTCTCTAAATGTATTTTTAAAAGCAGTTCCTCAAACAACCATTTGCAAGAGAATTGTGTATATTTGGTACATTCAGTAATTTTAGCCTTTGCTATTTTTCAGCCAACCAAGATTGACAGGTATAGAAGTCACTGCTCAATGTTTTGCCTCCACCATGCCTCATTGCAAGATTTTTTTTTTTTAACCAAAATGGCTCATCAGTATAATTCTTGTTCAGCCCCGCCTTCTCTGTTTTCCCCAGATTCACAATGAAACAAGGGAGACCCTCATCTTGTCTGTCATGACACACTTCTGTTTTCTTCCTCTAGTTTCCTTTTAAACTTACTTTTCTTTACTCATCTCCTAGAAGTTAGACCTAATTGTTTGTTTAAGGGCAGGCTGGTTTAGACACTAAAAATGAGCCCCAGTTTCTACTCTTATTCTTTTTTATTTTCTTGGAAGCTTGGAATAGTAAGTATGGAAAATCATAAAGAAGGTACCTTTTCTTCTGAATTTTTGGGGTACATAATTAAACGCTTGAGAATTAACTGTGCTCAAGGACTAGAGACGTTAATAAAGAAGAGAGCAAAGATATAGCAGCATCACAGAAAAAAGATTACAGCATAACAAGATAAATGATTTTTACCATATTCTTATAACAATAAGTGAAAGCTATTGTATAAGCTATTCTTTAGAAATCTATTCTTCTATTATGAACAACAATTGCAAACTCAAGGAAAGTTAATTAAAATGAAAGAACTGTCTCTTAGTCTAAAACAAATTGCAGCTGGGGGAGATTCAAAACTCTTCGTTAAGTACAATATCTTGAAAATTGGGACTGTGCGCCTGGTAGTTAAATTTTTATGCTGCATATTTCACATTAATGTACTGAGGCAAACAGAAAATGGATAACCACAACTCAGGTACAATTTGCAAAATAAATTACTATTGTTACTACAATAATGAATGTAATGTAATCATGCCTATGATCTCATTCACAGGAGCTTGGAAGTGGATACTTTATGTAAACATTCATTTACCTATTATAATTATTTACAAATTTAAAGTTTAGATTTAGCATGTAGGAACTTGGAAGTGGATTTTTTTCACAAACACACATTAAATCGTTATAATTTTTTTTTTTTTTGAGACAGAATCTCACTGTGTCGCCCTTGATAGAGTGCTGTGGTGTCACTGTTCACAGCAATCTCAAACTCTTGGGCTTAAGTGATTCACTTGCTTCAGCCTCCCAAGTAGCTGGAACTACAGCTGCCCACCACAATGCCCGGATATTTTTTGTTGTAGTTGTCATTGTTGTTTAGCTGGCCCAGGCCAGGTATGAACCCGCCACCCTCATTGTATGTGGCTGGCGCCATAACCACTGTGCTACAGGTGTCAAGCTGTACTTATAATTATTTTTAATGGTAAGCTTAGATCTACCATTTCAAATGTGATGATCAATCACAAATTAATATTTCAACCATGATCTCTCTATTAACTTTAGTCCTGGCCATTACCACTTACATGTTCTGTAGACAGTTGAACTCAAAGTGCTCTGAGCTGTCCCATTTTCCCCAACTCTGATATTGCAACCAACTTTCTTATGTTAATACGTGTCCCTGCCATTCAGCCAAGCTCCAAAGCTACTCCACCTTCCATTTAGTTTCCAATCACAGCCAGAGTATCCTAAGTAGAAATATAGTCCATTCCATTTGTTCCCTTGTTTGAACCCTATTTTCTTTTGTTTTCTCTTCATTTCTTTTCTTGTTTGTTTGTTTGAGACAGGAGTTTGCTACATTGCTGGGGCCTGAATGCAGTGCTGTGAGCATAGCTCAGTGTAACCTCAAGATTCTGGGCTGGGTGGTGCCTGTGGCTCAGTGGGTAGGACACCGGTCCCATATACTGAGGGTGGCAGGTTCAAACCCTGCCCCAGCCAGCTAAAACATCAGTGGCAACTGCAACAAAAAATAGCCAGGCATTGTGGTGGGTGCCTGTCATCCCAGCTACTCAGAAGGCAGAGGCAAGAGAATCGCTTAAGCCCAAGAGTTGGAGGTTGCTGTGAGCTGTGATGCCACAGCACTCTACCAAGGGTGACAGAGTGAGACTGTGTCTCAAAAAAAAAAAGATTCTGGGACAGTGATCCTCCTGCCTTAGCCTCCCAAGTAGCTGGGACGACAAGCATATGCCATCACATACAGCTAATTGTTTGTAGAAATGAGGTAACACTAGTGCTCTAGAGAAAATAGAAAAATTAGCTGGATGTAGAGGCAGGAACCTATAGGCTCATCTTCTCTGAAGTCTAAGGCTGAGGAAGGAGAATTACTTGAGCCCAGGAGTTTGAGGTTGCTGGAAGCTTTGCTGACCCCACTGTACTCTACTCAGGGGGACAGATTGAGACTCAGTGTCAAAAAAAAAAAAAAAAAAAGGAGGGCAGTGCCTGGGACTCAAAGGAGTAGGACGCCGGCCCCATATACCAGAGGTGGTAGGTTCAAACCCGGCCCCGGCCCAAAACTGCAGAAAAAAAAAAAAAAAGGAGCAAAACACTTTTAGAATGCAACTCATTTGGAAAATTATCCTTAGGGTATAATCTTAAGGAAAAAAAAGTGTTATATCATGAAATTGTTAGGATTGCTATGAATAGCCTTAAAAGTTATATTTATACCCTCTGGTGTAGCATCATCCACAGAAACTCCGTGCTGGACATTTATTTTTTGATATTATGCTATGATTGCTCATAAGTGGAAATTCTTTACAGGTAAAAACAATTGTTCTGCATTCTGTATGTCCTCAAATGACTGATAAACCCATTCTAGGGTTCCAAATATTCATAGAAACTCCCTATTTAGGGAGGCTGACACCTGGCTCATAGTTTTTTATTTTCTTTTTCTTATTCACCATTTTGGCTTTGCAAACATTCAAAATGTTCTAAATTTAGTGTGACCATAAAAGATGGTGTGATGTTATGGAGGACTTTTTACCTCTTGCCAGGGAACATAGCTTTACTTTTAGTCTCTTATTTATGAAATAAATATCACAACTCTCATATTTTGTACTATTTTAAATTCTTTCAGTTTTTTTCTTGGTGGAATGACATAAGATAGGAAGATATGACTTTAAAAAGAAAGAGAAAAGCTGACTTTAATTATAAAAACTAAACTGAATCTCTGAATTTTATGTTAATTTTGTTTGTTTGTTTGTTTGTTTTGAGACAGAGTCTTACTCCAGCCTCAAACTTCTGGGCTCAAGAGTTCCTCTTGCTTCAACCTCCCAAGTAGGCAGAACTACAGGCACCTGCAATAACACCCAACTATTTTTCTATTTTTAGTAGAGACCAGGTCTTGCTCTTACTGAGGCTAGTCTTGAACACCTGAGCTCAAGGAACTCAGAGTGCTAGGATTACAGGCATGAGCCACTGTGCCTGGCCTATTTTTGTTTTTGTTTTGTTTTGTTTTGTTTTGTTTTTTGAGACATGGTATGGCTCTGTCATCCAAGATAGAATGCAGTGGTACAATCATAGCTCACTGCAGCCTGGAAATCCTAACTCAGGGGATCATCTTGTCTTACTTCCTAAGTAGCTGACACTATAGCTGCGTGTCAGCATACTTGTCTAATTTTTTTAATTTATTGTAGAGATGGGGGTCTCACTGTGTTGCCCAGGCTGCCCTCAAACTCCTGACCTTAAGTGATCCTCCTGTGTCAGCCTCCCAAAGTGCTGGGATTACAGATCAGAGCCATCATGCCTGGACAGGTGAAATATTTCTAATTTCTTTCAGTGGCATTAGGAATTAAAGTTATATTTCCTCCACTTGTGAATCAGAAAATGATATATGTATGTGAGATCCACTTTGTAATTTGTGGCATTAAAATACATGTATGACTATATTTAGTGATTCAGAGAAATAGCTAGTTTGAAAGTTAAAATTATTTGCAGTGATCAAAGCAATGTGTCTATTTGGATGGAACTCATGATAAAGTTTTATACAAAGGGGAGCTCCCTAATTTGTTGATTTAAGCTCAAATTTTCATCTGTTAAATTTTCTCAAAGTACATAATCTACTGTCGCACCTTTAAATGCTAAGATTTAAGCCCAAGCATTGCTAGATCATGCCTGGCTGCCAATTCCCAGGGTCTTTACCTTGTCTGGTTCACTGCTTTTAAGGGATTGTTCTAAAGCCTTAAATTCTGGCCAGGCTATGTGGCTCACACCTATAATCTTAGCACTTGGGAGGCCAAGGCAGGTGGATAGCATGAGCTCACAAGTTTGAGACCAACCTTAGCAAAACCGAGACCCCATCCTACTAAAAACAGAAGAACTGAGGCAAGGCTCAGCACCTGTAGCACAATGGTTATGGTGTCAGCCACATACACCGAGGTTGGCAGGTTCAAACCAAGCCCAGGTCAGCTAAACAACAATGACAACCATAACAAAAACTAACTGGGCATTGTGGCAGGTGCCTGTAGTCCCTGCTACTTGGGAGGCTGAGACAAGAGAATGGCTTAAGCCCAAGTGTTGGAGGTTGCTGTGAGCTGTGATGTCATGGCACTCTACTGAGGGCAACATATGAGACTTTGTCTCAAAATAAAAAACAAACAAACAACAACAACAAAAAAATGGAAGCAAGAGGATCACCTGAGCCCCAGAGTTGGAGGTTGCTGTGAGCTAGGATGCCACGACACTCTACCCAGGGCAACTCTGTCTCAAAATGAATGAATGAAAAAATATATAAATAAAGCCTTAAATTCTCAGAAATTTGACTTTGATAGAAAGCAAGGAAGAGAATTATTACTTGCATAGACTGAGGTATGTGCCTGTGCACAGACCAATTTATCAGAGATATTCCTTTTTGTAAATCTATAAATAGGTATGCATTACACCTTTACCTCACCTTCTATCAACTGAACTCTTGTTCAGAAGCCTTTTCTATGGCCCTGAAAAGGCATTTACTTCCAAAAATCCTTTTATCTTTTTCTTTTCAAAGAAATAAAACTAGTGAATGAATGTGGTTTCAGCTCATTGGGAGGCTAAGACAAGAGGATCACTTGGGCCCAAGAGTTTGAGGTTGCTGTGAGCTACGATGCCACGGCACTTTACCAAGGGAAACAAAGTAAGACTCTGTCTTAATTTAAAAGAAAGAAAGAAAGAAAGATCTATAATGCATGCTCATGGAAAATTAAGGCATGGAGGTTGACAGAATTAACCATATTGTTAAAATCTTTAATATAATATAGTTGTTAGGGTGAGAACTCATGGGCTGAGAAGGAACTCTTGACACAATGTTTAGGTTAGAAAGAAGAAAAAAGTTTATTTTTACTTTGCAAGAGAGAGGAAAGAGCACAACACAAAAGTGAAAGAATGAAGTGCCAGTACCGAAGGTAAGTGTTTTTCTTGAGATTAAAGGAAGGAGAAAAAAAATTACTTATTGCTGCCAGCTGATAGCAGAAGGCAGCTGCATTTGTTTTTCTCTTTTACTTTTTTCCTATTCACTGTGAGGGTGGCTTATCAGTCTCCTTGAAATGTGGTCTGGCTGATGGGGGAGGGAGCTCACACTCCTCTGCCAACTTGGGAACTCTTCAAGCACTATTAAAACAAATTGTCAAAGGCAGCAAGTTAAGCCACAGGTGGTTAATTAATCAAAGGATACATGTGCACTATGATCTTTTTCTTCAAAGGGGCAATTAGGTGCTGTGAGTTTTCTCACTCTCACCCCCCCCACCCCCATTCTGTTAGATAGTTTATTTTTCTCTGTTAGATAATGTATTAATTTTGCCATCCTTTCTATAGGAAGTTTGTATCTAGCAGACTTGGTGATATTCTCCTGAAAGATAAAACGATTATGGTCATTAATGGGTGGCATTTTCTTTTCTGTACTACTTATGTAGATTAGGGAGTGAAGCAAAGTGAAGCATCTATTACCACAATGTAGAGGGTTGTGTTTGTGAGTAACATATATTAACTGACCACATATGCTAGTTAACATAGGCCTTTTGCAAGGAAATAGCTATGTGCCAGGAAATGAGAAGTTTTAATTTGCTTTATCTTTATTGGCAAATAAAGTTAGTAGTCCATCTTACCAGGCATTCAGCAATAACTCCTTCATAGGGGAACAGAGATTTTAAAGAATTGCTTAGCTTAGAGAAGTGTGTAGTTCTCTACAGAGTAACATAATGGACACTGGAGACTCAGAAGAGGGAGTATGGGAGGGGAATGAGGGAATGAAAAGTTACCAATTGGGTACAATTGCACTATTCAGATGATGGGCAAACCTCTTGCAACACAGCATGAGGAGGGAGAGTTGACCTGAGCGGAAATGGTGGGAAGTGGAGAAATAAAGTCAAGAAAGACAGGAGATGAGAGAGAGGATAACATCAGGGGCACTGACAGCTGATAACTGCAGCCAGCACCTGAACCATTGAAACAGCTTTATTTATACAGTGTCTTAACAAGGTTGCACATGAGGTAGAGATCAACCTTAATGAGAAAAAACTGTGTGCTTGCCAATAATAAAGAAAGTAAAAGAAGTATGCATGGGCTATGTGACTTGTGGTAGGTGAAAAGAATGTTGTTAAAGGAGGAGAAGTAGTTGGAGGTCACTCCTGAGCATTACCCAGGCTGTGGGGGCCCTGCCAGCCTGCTCCCCACCACACACCTACAACCCAGACTTTCCCACCATGCAACATAGCCATGTAACAAAGCTCTACTTGTACCTCCTAAATATATTGAAATGAAAACAATTTAAAAACTCAAAATACATGATAAGGTTAAGGAGATAGAATTAATTTAGTTAAATTCACTTATTACAGTATATTTAATTATATATATTATCTTATTACAGTATATTTATTATATATTTTATTTATACATTTATTATTCTATATTAATAGTTAAATATACAGCAACACATTTATGTTAAATTCCCAAATATATTGGTAAAATCATTTTCCAGAAAATATATCTTGGCCTTCTGAATAGACTTGTGATTTGCCACGTCCTCGCTGGGGCTCAGAACACCGTACCCCACAGGGTGGCACCTTGGTATGCTGAGGACTTTCAACTGAAGGAGACTGGAGGCCTCAGAAATAAGGTCTTTCAAGCCGGGCGAGGTGATTCATGCCTGAAATCTTGGTACTCAGGGAGGCTGAGACGGGTGGATTGCTTGAGCTCAGGAGTTGAAGACCAGCCTGAGCAAGAGTGAGACCCCATCTCTACTAAAAACAGAAAAACTAGCCAGGCATCATGGTGGGTACCTGTAGTTCCAGCTATCTGGGAAGTTGAGGCAAGAGGACTGCTTGAGCCCAAGAGTTTGTGGTTGCTGTGTGTTATAATTACACCACCACACTCTACGCAGGGTGACGCAGTGAGACTTTGCCTCAAAAAAATAAAAAAAGAAACAAGATCTTTCTGATCTCTTCTTGCTCTCCTGTCTCTGCCTCCTTTTTCTCCCCCGAGGAAAGGCATAAAAACCAGAATTTCTCTCCCCCAAGGTGGGTCACAGAAACTAAAACTCCTTTTGTTACCAGATGAAGAGGCTCCAACAGCCTCTCACTAACAGCCAATATGTAGAGACAGGGATCTGTCCACCAAACTTAGTCAAAAGGCTGGGATTTGGGAGAACAGCGAGAATAGCTTCCCCAAGACTGTTCTGTTCTTCCATTTCTGAAATTACAAGTTTATATATTTAAGTTTAAAGTGAAGATCATGTTAACCTTTATTTTAAACAATGATCAGCAGAATCCATGACACATAGTAAACAATAATTAGTATAACCCGTGAGCTAAAACATTTTAACTTAAAACTTAGTCTCCTAAATTAATACACCTGAACTACTTAATATAGGCATCTTTAAGGTGGGAGCTAAATTTATAAACCAGTAAGAATGGGTGGCTCGGGGTCATTTGCTCAGTGGTTAGGGTACCGGCCACATACACCAGGGCTGGTGGGTTCGAACCTGGTGTGGACCTTCCAAACAACAACGGCAACAACACAAAAACAGCCAGGCACCGTGGTGGGGATCTAGGGTCCCAGTTACTTGGGAGGCTGAGGCAAGAGAATCGCTTTAGCCCAAGGGTTTGAGGTTGCTGTGAGCTGTGACGCCACATCTCATTACGTCTACCGAGGGTGACATAATGAGACTCTGCCTCAAAAAAAGGAGGAGGCGGAGAAGGAGGAGGGGGAAGAGGAAGAGGAAGGAGAAGGGAGGAAGGGAGTCAGGGGGTGAAGGTCAGGCAGGACCTAAACCGACCGGACCAGCTGTGTCAGACAGACTCCATCTTATTCTCACTCTATGTGCTTTCACTCTTCCCCAGAGAAAGCCAAGAAAACCTAGAAAGGAAACTCCCTCCCTTCTGCCTTGAAGACCCTCATGTAACAAGTGTCTTATCTTATGCCCAGAGAAAAGGAATGCCACACAGTGAGGCTGCAGAGGATCTGAACAGACAGGCCTCTCTACGTGTCCCCTCAGACTAGCACCATTAGATCACCCCTTTGTCCAGTCACAATTCTACATGGCTGTCCATTCCACATCCAACCTAAGCAACGTAAATGTAGTTTTCGCTGGGTCTTTTTGGGTCTCCATTTCTGAAGGTTCCCATATCATGGACATTTTAATTAAATACATTTGTTATGCTTTTTTCTTGTTAACTTTTCTTTTCTTATGGGAATATTGGCTGTGATCCTTAAGATGGGTAAAGAGAGCCATCACCCACTTCCCACCTCTACATCCCCAACTACTCATTCAAAAAAGTCTTTCTGGTGCGGCGCCTGTGGATCAGTGGGCAGGGCGCCAGCCCCATATACCAAGGATGGCGGGTTCAAACCCGGCCCTGGCCAAACTACAACAACAACAACAAAAAAATAGCCGGGCGCCTGTAGTCCCAGCTACTTGGGAGGCTGAGGCAAGGGAATCGCCTAAGCCAGGAGTTGGGAGGTTGCTGTGAGCTCTGTGACGCTATAAGGTGAAGCCCTACCAAGGGCTATAAGATAAAACTCTGTCTCTACAAAAAAAAAAAAGTCTTCCTGGTTGTTTCATTTAGTTACTTTTCTCAGTAGTGGGGACTTCTATATTGTGATAGATTTTAATAGTTTGCTTTTGAAAGGACAACTTTGGTTTCCCTAGCCCAGAGAACTCTGACAATGTTGATTTGCTGACAAAATGGAAGTGAAAAATCACACAATTTTAGAGAAATAATGTTCTGCTATCCTTTGACTGGAGCTTGCTATACTTCTGATTGTTCTACTACATTTTCTTTTTCTTTTTTTTTGAGACAGAGTCTCATTTTGTCGCCCTTGGTAGAGTGCCCTGGCTCACAGCAACCTCGAACTCTTGAGCTCCGGTGATTCTCTTGTCTGACCCTCCCAGGTCACTGGGACTCTAGGCACCCGCCACAACATTTGGCTATTTTTTTGAGACGAGGTCTCGCTCTGGCTCAGGCTGGTCTTGAATTAGTGAGCATAGGCAATCCACCCACCTTGGCCTCCCAGAGTGCTAGGATTACAAATTTGTTTGTTTGTTTGTTTGTTTTTGGTGAAGTAAACCTGAACTATATTTGTCATCACACTCTAGTCTTATATTTCAAGGTGTTGTCCTCTCTTTGTACTTACTGGAATTTATCTGTATTGAGCAATGAGCCACTGATAATATGTTAAGGAATCTTTGCTATTTGGAAAGTTTTCCAGTCATTATAGTAATTAATTTTTTATATTTTAATGCTTAAAATTAGATACTTAAATATTTTAGTTTTATCCAAGTATTCTTATAGACCAGTTAGAGCTAACTGTATTTATTTATTCATTTGGTCTAGTAAAAAAAGCAAAATGCTGAGAATGAAAATAGATGTATTAGACTGCATTGGGGTTGTTATAGAAATTGTTCATTTTATTTTATATATATAAATTAAAACATATAAGGTTAACTGCTTGAGCCCAAGAGGTTGAGGTTGCTGTGAGCTTTGACGCCACGGCACTCTACCAATGATGACAAAGTGAGACTCTGTCTCAAAAAAAAAAAAAAAGAAAGAAAGGTATTTATTTATTTATTTATTTATTTTTTTCTTGAGACAGAGTTGCACTTTATCACCCCCAGTAGAGTTCCATGGTTTCATAGCTATAGCTGACGGTAACCTCAGACTTCTGGGCTCAAGCGATGCTCTTGCCTCAGCCTCCAAGTAACTGGGATTATAAGTAGGTGCCTCCCACTGTTGCAGTAAGACGAGGCCCAATGGCAAGAATTAGCACCCTGGGGCGGCACCTGTGGCTCAGCGAGCAGGGTGCCGGCCCCATATGCCGAAGGTGGCGGGTTCAAACCCAGCCTCGGCCGAACTGCAAAACAGAAAAATAGCTGGGCGTTGTGGCAGGTGCCTATAGTCCCAGCTACTCGGGAGGCTGAGGCAAGAGAATCGCCTAAGCCCAGGAGTTGGAGGTTGCTGTGAGCAGTGTGACGCCACGGCACTCTACCGAGGGTGATAAAGTGAGACTCTGTCTCTACAAAAAAAAAAAAAAAAGAAAAAGAATTAGCACCC
>CAUYRH010180418.1:0-36430 GCA_963574655.1 Perodicticus potto
TTTCCTTTTGGTTTTTTTTTTTTTTTTGCATATCTTGTAATTTTTTTTTAAAACCATGCATTTTAAGCATTATTGAAACTCTAGATATCATTTCCTCTATCCACTTTCTTATTCTTCTTCTTTTTTTTTTTTTTTTTTTGCAGTTTTTGGCTGGGGCTGGGTTTGGACCCACCACCTTCAGTATATGGGGCTAGCGCCCTACTCACTGAGCCACAGGTGCTACCTGTCTATCCACTTTCTTAAGTATGCTTTCATTTTTGCTTGCTTATTAGTTTAGTGAGTTTTCTATGCTGTGTTAGTGAAGGCTATTTTTCCCATAGCACGTAACTTTGGAAGTCATCCCTCAGAGGACACCAAAACTTGGGCATACACATAGTTATCCTGGTATGACTGATTTTATCAGGGCTCTCTTTGACTCTTTCATTGACCTCTCTGTTTGACTTTATGCCTTGATATATATCTGATCTATCTGCAACTTTGCCTGAGGAACAACAGACACAGCATTCCCATTCCCAATATCTCGTGAATTCAGCCACAATTACCTTCCCCTTCCCTTTATTTTTTATTATTTTTGTTGAGACAGAGTTTCACATTGTCGCCTTCGGTAGAGTGCTGTGTGTCATAGCTCACAGCAACCTTAAACTCTTGGGCTCAAGCAATTCTCTTGCCACAGCCTCCCTAGTAGCTAGGACTAGGTGCCCGCCACAATACCCAACTATTTTTTAGAAACCGGGGCTCGCAGTTGCTTGGGTTGGTCTCAAACCTATGAGCTCAGGCAGTCCACCCACCTCAGCCTCCCAGAGTGCTAGGACTATAGGCATGAGCCACTGTGCCTGGCCTTCCCCTTCCCTTTAAATTCAGCTACCCACTAGACCTGAGGGATGGCATTCTTCCTTTGCTTTCCTTGGGATGCCATTCTCTTCTCTTTTTCTCCCCATCTTCCTTTCTCTCACTCCCTGCTCCATTCTCTCTCATCTCTTCCCCCTACGCTCTTCCCTTTCTCTAATACAAAATAAACTTACACTCTTATACCCTCATCTTGACCTAGAGAAATTCTTTTCTTGCTCCACGAGCAGCACCTACTGAGCATTTCTAAACCTATCAGTATGGTCAATGAAAAAGAAGCCAAACTTGGGCAGTGCCTATGTCTCAAAGAGTAGGGCGCCAGCCCCATATACTGGGGGTGGCACATTCAAGCCAAGCCCCAGCCAAAAACAACTGCAAAAAAAATAAAAGCCAAAATCTGAAATTAAAGAATTTTATTCTCAGCCAAATTTGAGGACCATGGATTGGAGCCACGCCCAAGAAGCCTTGAGCAAGTGAACTCACTGTGGCTGGGTTACACTCCGGCTTTCTACATTGCAGGAAGACAGCAATTACATGTAAAGTCATAAATCAATACATAGAAAGCATACACTGGTTTCACCCGAAAAGGTGAGACATCTCTAAGCAGAGGGCTTACATATTATGGCAGGTTTAAAGATCTTCTTGGCCACACCCACCTGAAGTAGAGCTTTCCTCAAGCCAAGCTGGGAGGGGTGAGGGAGAGAGGGGATCATGGGTCAGCTGCCATGTTCTAACTGTTCTGAGTTTTAGATTTTATTGAATAAATATTTCTTTATTTGCTGTATGTCCTTAGAAAACTTTCCTGAGTTTTTGTTGTTGTTTGTTTGTTTGTTTTCCTTTTTATGTTATGTTTATTTCACTAGGGAGTGCGTCTATGGAGCTCCCCATGCTTCCATCCCAAAACTGGAGCTCTTAAATGACTTTATAAAGCTAAGGGTATGGATAATAATATAAGGCTTGCTCTCAGGAAGCAAATATTTACTGGTAGAAAGAAGGAAACACACATGTTACCACAGCACAGATAAGAATTCAATAAGTTCCCTTCAAACGGAAGAAATTGTTGTGGAAAGTCATAAAGTAAAAGATAGGCCTGGTGCAGTGGCTCACGGCCTGTAATCCTAGCACTCTGGGAGGCTGAGGCAGGAGGATCCCTTGAGCTCAGGAGTTCGAGATCAGCCTGAGCCGGGGCAAGACTCCACCTCTACTAAAAATAGAAAAAAACAGCCAAGCTTTGCGGTGGGTGCTTGTAGTCCCAGCTGCTTGTGCCTGGGAGGCTGAGGCAAGAGGATCACTTGAGGCCAATAGTTTAAGGTCACTATGAGCTGTGACACCAGGGCATTCAACCCAGGGGACAAGAGAGTGAGACTCTGTCTCAAAAAGAAAAAGGAGGAGGAATCAGAAAAGGCTTTATAAAGGAGGTAGCATCTGAGGGTAGCTTAAAAGATAGGTGTATATGAAAAGGGGAAATTTCAGGTAGAGGGTATAGTATCAATTCATTAATTTGTTCAGTGAATATTTTCTAAGCCCACTTATGCCAGACACTGTATCTAGGTGCTAGGAATGCAGCAGTGAAGGGCATAGACAAAAATCTCTACACTTAAATTCTGGTGGTGAGGGAGAACAAAAAAGAAATATAATATACAGAAAATGGTATGATGAAAGAAGTAAAACAGGATGGATGGTATGGTACGGAGAGGGCAGGGAAGACTAGAATTTGAAATAAGGTGGTCAAAAGCCTCATAGGAAATTCGAAACTCAAGGAGAGTTTTAAGACGGTGCTGGAAGAAATCCATCCTATTTCTAGAACAGAGTGTTCCAGGCAGAACTGATAGGAAGTGCGAAGGCCTCTGGAGCCAGGAGCATAGCCAGCATGAGAGAGCAAAGAAACCAGTATGGCAGGGACTAGGGTGTGTGGGAAGTATAATTCGACTTCAGAGAAACCGGGAGAGGACCAGGGAATCTACGTCTAAGAGAGTCTAAGCAAATGTTTATGGCAGAAAATTGTCCTGCATTTTATTGGGAAAGGGGACCACCCATTGCAATTTGTGGCCCAGCATCTCTGAAGAGGATGAAGGACAGAGAATATTGGAAAAATGCACTAGAGCCAATTTGTGAAGGGCTTCAAATGACAGGCTAAGATCTTGTATTAATCTCAATGGGAAAGACAACTTTCCCAGAGTCATAAGGATGTAGCATATGTCCCTTGTCCTCTTGCCTCATTGTTTTCTGAAGTAGGAAAGCAACCTATCAAGTACCAGAAGGCTGGACACCGTGGTTCACTCCTGTAATCCTAGCACTCTGGGAGGCCGAGGCGGGTGGAACGCCTGAGCTCACAGGTTCAAGACCAGCTTGAGCCAGAGCGAGACCCCGTCTCTAAAAATAGCTGGTGTTGTGGCAGGTGTCTGTACTCCCAGCTACTTGGGAGGCTGGGACAAGAGAATCACTTGAGCCCAAGTGTTTGAGGTTGCTGTGAGCTGTGACACCACAGCACTCTACCAAGGTTGACAAAGTGAGACTCTGTCTCAAAAATAATAGAATAGAATACAATAGAATAGAATAGAATAATAAAAACATCATAAGGTAGTCACAAGCCAAAGATAAGCATGGCCCTGGCTTTTCCCTCTCTAGTCTTGATTGACTTCTTAGTGGAAAGGAGATCCCTGCCTAGTATTCTACAGCCTTATTTGACAAATTTGGTTCCCATGTTTTACTACATTGTCAAGAAATTTCTCCTTACAGCTCAGCTAAATCCCATTACATTTGGCTTATTCCCTAGAGAGGCAAGCAACTCTTCCATCAGCTTGGGTTTCTGAAGCGAGCAGGGAAAAAAGTGAGCCTCAGATTGAAAAATCTCTGTTGCCCTCAAAGAAAGGAAGTCAATACTTATTTATTTTTATAATCACCAAGAAACCCCTTGTCAAAGGAAAGTCAGATATCACCAAGCATCAGCACATTTACCAGAAAGGGCAAAGTCAGTTATAAACAGCCTTCTAAATCAATTGATTGGAGCTTGGGCTTTTATCACTAAAAGAAGAAAATCCTCTGCATTATAATAAAAGAAAATCCCCATCATAGAACAACAACAGCAGCAATCCAGAGCTTTAAAAAGTACCTGACTCTTAGGGAAATGGTTTTGCTACATCGGGAGCCAATACTGTCTCTATAAAGATGCTTTAAATTGTATTTGCAACTCAAATAGCAATGCTACAGGTTAAGGTTTCTGGTTTTGACATGAGTACTTTTAAACCACCGAAAAGTTGGGGCCAATTTTATTTTATTTATTCATTTATTTATTGTGGAGACAGAGTCTGACTTTATCACCCTCAGTAGAGTGCTGTGGCGTCTTTGCTCACAGCAACCTCAGACTCCTAGGTTCAAACGATTCTTTTGCCTCAGCCTCCAAAGTAGCTGGGATTACATGCACTTGCCACAACGCCCAGCTAGTTTTAGAGATGGAGTCTCGCTCTAGTTCAGGCTGGTCTCTAACTTGTGAGCTCAGGTGATCTGCTAGCCTCAGCCTCCCAAAGTGCTGGGATTACAGGTGTGAGCCACCATGCCCAGCCTTGATTTTAAAGAAAAGAGCTCCGTAAGGCAATTAATTATTGCTGTGGGCTTCTAGATCAAAACTCTCACACTAAGTTCTAGCAAATGAAACCGTCAGCTGTCATTTCAGCTCATTTTTGGCACAGGAAAAACTGCTCTTTGTTAAGATGCCCTTGCAACATTGTGTGATTGTGTAGTACTTTCTAGATAGATCATCAGAGAACATTTTAGGTATCCTTAGTATCAATTTTTTTGCCGCTGTCTTTTTTTTTTTTTTTTTTTTTTGAGACAAAGTCTCAAGCTGTCGCCCTGGGTAGAGTGCTGTGGCATTATAGCTCATAGCAACCTTCAACTTGGGCTCAAGAGATCCTCTTGCCTCAGTTTTTCTATTTTTAGTAGAGATGGGGGTCTCGCTTTTGCTCAGGCTGGTCTCGAACTCGTGAACTCAAGCAATCCACCTGCCTCGGCCTCCCAGAGTGCTAGGAGTACAGCCATGGTCCACTGAGTCCAGCCTGTACTGCTGCTTTGTTAGTATTTGAAAACATGCATGTGCATGGTCACTTCTTCTAACTAGAATCTGGATTAACCAGAACCACTATTTTCCTTAGCTGTACCTGATGGCTGATGTTTTAATGAAATAAGAATCATGTTTTACTAGAAAGTGTTGTCATGGAACAAAAACAAACGCCAGGGGTAAGCTTTATCACTTCATGTCATGGACAGATGGCCTTGTAATCTGCTCCAATTTTAAAGACAAATATATTTCAACAAAATTGCAAATCGCCTCCTCTCTAAAAGTACCAACTTTGGGCAGTTTAATTTAGAAATTTAAAGTCTTGATAAGAACTGCCCCCAATAGGCAGCTCCACACCCGCCCCCCAATGTGCATCTTCACTTCTTAGAATATAAAGACAACATCTCGGGGATCTGGGTAACTGTTATTTACTTCCTATGAAGGTACTAAAGAAAACTCACACTTGTCAAAAACATCACTAATTAACTTTGAAAAAATAAAATTTTACTTTGTTGGACTTTCACTGCATGCTGGTTATTTTAGATCCTACACGTTGAAGCAAAGCAGCAAAGCTTCAGGCACAACCTAGTAGGGTAGAAATCAGAAAATCTGAGAATTTTTTCCCTTGTTGTTTTTAAAATCCTTGTTCTGCTATTCATCTGTTCCTTATTTGCTATCTCTCTCTTTTTTTTTCCTGTCTCTAAATTGCCTTGGGAGGAGGAAGTGACTGATGAATATTGTCACCTGACAAGTATATAGTGCAGAATAATTTTTAAAAAGTGCCTGCAAAGCATATAGAATGCCTTGGAGATAAATACCAACTAGCTACTATTATAGTATCATTAATAAGCTAAAAATAATAATCAGACACATTTAGTGAAACTGCTGGGTTAACACAAAATATACTTCCATAGAACAAAGTATGAGGTGGCACCTGTGGCACTATGTAGGGCGCTGGCCCCATATACCAGAGGTGGCAGGTTCAGTTTGGGCCCCAGCCAAAAACTGCAAAAACCATAGAATAAAGTATGGATTTAGACCCTGATGTTTTTTCTTTATCTTCTTCTTAATATTGCCACTCCATCATGAATCACTGCAGACATCCATTCTCAGGTTCTCTGAGTCAGTCTCCTTAGGTAACGTGCAGAACTAAAATTTCTCTCTCTTTGCTGTGGTCACAAACTCCAGACACAACAGTGATCCTACAGATTTATTCCAAATCAACAAAACCATTACCACTTTTGAATCTTTCTTAATCTTTCAATTAGAAAGCGTCAATTAGCATAGCTTTCTCTTTCACATGCCAAAACTTCAGAAAAGAATGCTAATACCTTTTCAGCAATTTAGAACCTCTGCCACTTTACATCATCTTTTACTTCTCTTGTCAGGATTATGGCATAAAATGTTATGCTTTAAATTATTTATCATGTCACTTTTTAGAGTCATCTCTTTTTTTAGCTGAATTAAGAGATTAGGAGCATTGGAATAAAATAACCCATGGACTTTGAAACATACAGTATGCTGAAATTATATTTAATGATACCTTTGATTTATATTTTAATTTTGAATGCTCAGATAAAGAGGGATCATTAAACATATTTTAACTTTTTATAATAAATCAATGGTACCTTAATTATTATGTTATAAGGTAAGAACACATAAATTATTCATATATATCTACTGCAAATTGAATTTTAAAAAGCAGTTTTATTTTCCATATTCTGGTCTCATCTTAGCTATAGTGGAAAATAGTCCATTTCACAGCCACTGCTAATATGACACAGTTGGCAGTCTTTACTCTGAATAGGCTTAGGAGTGAATGAAAAGAGAAATGTCAATGTCGTAGAATATAGATCAGATGAGAACATGCTTCTAGTGAAATCGAGCATTTATGCAATGACAGAGTAAGAAATGAGTTCTCAAAACTGTTGCCTTTGGTTAAAAAAGAATTTAGGCATCCCAACTTGTTTTGAATTTGTTTCGGGGTTTTACTAATGTTAAGGCTTTTGCTTAATTAACTCATTATTTGATGACGCCTCACTAAGGAGCTGTCTCTCCCTCCCTGTGTGCTCCAGTTCTGCCCTGCACTTTGCTCTTATTCCCTTAAGAGCCCCAGTGAGCACAGAACACTGAGTTAGGTGTGAAGACTGGACAAGAGTGAGGACCTGGAATCAGCGGTCGGAATGAAGCTGTGGATCTGGTTCCTTGAAAGATCCCACTTTTGTGTTTCTGGTCTTCTACGCTAGGACAGAAATACAATGATAGGACATTTAACCGCTCTCTGGAATGCTAGTTGCCACTCCACAGAGCCCTTTCACTTGCATCATTACCCAGGTGGGTAGATCTTTACTAACATAGTCAATTTGATTCATTTCTACTTCCTTCTGATACCAAGCTTTCAGGAACTCACCCTGTCCTTGGCTGCCCAAGGGTTCCTACTTAGTCACCTCCCTGGGTCCATCTTTCTCACCAGCACCTCACACTTCCAACCTTTCCCGTTCTCCTCTAACTGTTCAATCTTGAACTTCCCTTTGCTTCAGCCTCTTTGATCTTTGCTCTCTATGTGCAAACTGAAAAGTGCTCCCATGACAAGGGGTTGTCATGATGTGTGTGGTAGTAAGACATTTGAATGTTAATGAAAGCCTTTGTTTTATCCCCAAGAAGAGCCCATGAATGTCTGGCTCTATGGCAAGCAGAGAAATCACATTGAGTGGGGAGCTGTGCCCCTTTAATCCCATCTTCCACGGCATTAGATTACCCAGAGGCACACATAGCATCACGTAAGGCATCAACAAATCAGCTATCATGAACCTGAGCACTTACCAAGAGAAACAAATTCTGAAAGATGTTGGTATTTGATAAATAAAGGGGAACACTCATTGATTTAGTTGTGTGGAAGAAAATTAGAAAAGCTTTAAAACTTTGACTCATTTTAAGGTTTGGTGTGTCTATGGAGGGAGATGTAATCTCAGTGTTTAGGACCTTTAAAGGTCTTAAGCCTGCCCTGAGGCTAGGTGAGACGAGAGGGACTGTTCCAGCCATTGCCACAACCTTTCCCCTTTGTAAGGTCAAGCACCGAGCTAGGATGCAGATAGGAGAATGTGAGCTATAGCATGCGTGACTTTGGATAATCTAGCAGGCCGAGAAAGAATATCTCTAGCCTTTTTAAAATTCACAAATAATAATTGTATATATGTATGGAGTACAATGGGATGTTTTGATATATGTTTACATTGTGCAATGATTAAATCAAGCTAATTCACATATCCATCACTTTCCATATTTATAATAGTTTCCAGCCCTTTAACGCTCATGAAAGGGAAGCCTCGCCTGTACCTTGCTTCTGGGGTATACAACAAAGCCTTAATGGCACACCTAAGAAGTATGTCCGACTGTGAAGAAGAAGCTTCTTCTGGTGACACGTCTAACTCTGACCCTTCCCCACAGGTGTCCTGATCCTCCTCTCCCTAAGTGCTCCCCTGAAGCGCAAGAGTTAATCAGGTTTATACTTCTTCTTTCTATGATTCCTCCCTTGCTCTTTGCTCTCTCCCCAAATTATTAAGGCAAGAACTAATTTGGTAGACACATTTCTAGTAATTAATTCTGGGTAGGGCCATTTGCAAAAATTACCTGAGCCTGGAAGTAAGATAGATTTGGGTTTGATCGTAATAGCACCAATAATAATTGAGGTGTATGACTGTGAGCAAAATAAATAACTAGTTTCACTGTGCCTCAGTTCCTCATCTGTAAAATGGATATAACAATCATACTTACTTCATTAGAGAATGTTTTGAGAATTGTTCTCAGAATTAAATAACATATAAAAAGTACTTATCACAGTCTTTAGCTGATATTCAATAAATGTTAGTTCTTTTTTCCCTTGATGACAAATAAAAACTTGTATATTTGCATAGGGAACTTATGACCCAATACTATGGGTTTTTTTTTTTTTTTTGGTATGTTTGTTTCCAAGACAGAGTCTCACTCTATCACCATAAGTAGTGTGCCATGGCATCATTGTACCTCACAGTAACCTCAAAGTCTTGGGCTCAAGTGATCCTCTTGCCTCAGTTTCCTGAGTAGCTGGGACTATACAGGTGTGCACCACCATGCCTGGCTAGATTTTTTTTATTTTTAGTAGAGAGGATCTCACTCTTGCTCAGGCTAGTCTTAAACTTCTGAGCTCAAGCAATACACCTGCCTTGGCCTCCCAGAGTGCTGGGATTATAGGTGTGAGCCACTGCACCCGGCTCTACTTTTTTTTTTTTTTTTTTTTGACGCAGAGTTTTACTTTGTCACTCTTGGTAGATTGCCGTGGCATCATAGCTCACAGCAACCTCCACCTATTGGCTCAAGCAATTCTCTTGCCTCAGCCTCTCAAGTAGCTGGGACTGCAGGCACCTGCCACAATGCCCAGCTATTTTCTAGTTGTAGTTGTCATTATTGTTTGGCAGGCCTGGGCTGGGTTCAAACCTGCCAGCTCCCGTGTATGTGGCTGGTGCCCTAGCTGCTGAGCTAAAGGAACCAAGCCACAATTTTTTTTAAGACTATTTTGTAGAGCAATTTTAAGTTTACAACAATATCAAGGGGAAGGTATGTGTGTAGAAAGATGACACGTATACCCTCTGCTTCCCAACATGCTTAGCCTCTCTCATTATCAAGACACCCCATTCAAGTATGACATTTGTTCCAATTTTTTTTTTAAGAGACAGAGTCTCAATTTGTCGCCAGTAGAGTGCTGTGGTGTTGCAGCTCACAGAAACCTCCCCTTCTTGGGCCCAGGCAATTCTCTTGCCTCAGCCTTCCGAGTAGCTGAGACTACAGGCGCCCACCACAATGCCCGGCTATTTTTTTGTTGCAGTTTCGCTGGGGCCGGGTTTGAACCCACCACCCTTGGTATATGGGGCTGGCACCCAACCCACTGAGCCACAGGCGCCGCCCATGACATTTGTTCCAATTGATGCCCCTACATTAGCAAATCATTATCACCTCAAATGCACAGTTTATATTAAAGTTCACAACTTAATTTGTACATTCCATACATTTGAATGAATGTATAATGATACGTATTTGTCATTCTGGTATAGTACACTGTTATCCTGCCCTAAAAGCTCTATATCCCAACTATGCATCACTATCTCCCTCCATCCCTGAGAATCAATGATCATTTTGCTGTCTTCATAGTTTTGCCTTTGCCAGAATGCCATATAATTCATTCCTCAGTATCCAGGGGAGATTTTGTTCCCAGACCCCCCGATCAATGCAAAATCCTAGATGCTCAAGTCCCTTATATTAAATGGTATGACATTTGTACATAAACTATACACATCCTCCCATATACTTTAAGTAATCTCCAGATTACTTATAATAACTAATATAATATAAATGCTACATAAATAGTGGTTATAACTGGATTGGGTTTTTATTTATATAATTTTTATTGCTATTTGTATTGGTATTTTTCCTCACTAGTTTGGTCTGAAGTTGGTTGAATCCATGGATGCAGGCACACAGAGATATGGAGGGTTGACCATAGTTGGAATCATACAGTATGTAGGCTTTTCAGTTAGGCTTCTTTTACTTAGTATGCATTTAACATTCCTCCATGTCTTTTCATGGCTTTTTAACTTATTTATTTATTTATTTATTTATTTTTGAGACAGAGTCTCACTATGTCACCCTCGGTAGAGTGCCATGGCATCACAGCTCACAGCAACCTCCAACTCTTGGGCTTAAGCGATTCTCTTGCCTCAGCCTCCCAAGTAGCTGGGACACAAGCACCCACTACAACGCCCGGCTATTTTTTTGTTGTATTTGTCATTGTTGTTTAGCAGGCCCGGGCTGGGTTTGGAACCCACCAGCCCCAGTGTATGTGTTCGGCGCCTTACCCACTGAGCTACGGGCTCCAAGCCAATAACTCATTTCTTTTTAGCACTGAATATTATTTCATCATCTGGATGTACCACAGTTTATCCATTTACCTTCAGAAGGACATCTTATTTGCTTCCAAGTGTGGAAAATTATGAATATAGCTGCTATAAACATCAGTGCACAGGTTTTTGTGTATTCGTAATTTTCAGTTCCTTTGGGCAAATACCAAGGAGCATAATTACTGAATTTTTCAGTAAGGCTATGTTTAGTATTATAAGAAACTGCCAAACTGTCTTACAAAGAGGCTAAATCACTCTGCATTCCCACCATCAATGAGTGAGAATTTCTGTCACTCTATGTCACTCTATGTTGTTGTCAGTGTTCTGGATTTGGGCCATTTTAAATGGTATGTTTATTCCATTTTAAATGGTATGTTTAGCTTCTGATTATTGTTTTCATTTGCATTACCCTGATGATATATGATGTGGTTCATCTTTTCATGTGTTTATTTGCCATATGTATATCTTCTTGATGGCATGTCTATTACGTTCTTTGGCCCATGAGAGTTGCAATTTTAAAAAGGGTAGTCAAGATAGGTTCCACCAGTAAGGTATAATTTAACAAAAGACCCATAAAAGGAGATGGAAAGATCCACATGGATATGAGGGAAGAGCATCCCAGGTAGAGAAGACAGCAAAGGCAGAGGCTCTCAGGTGGGAGTGTGTCTGGTATATTCACAGAATAGCCAAAAGGGTAGTGAAGCCAAAATTATGTTAGTGAGGAGGACACTAAGGGAATCTCAGAGAAGGAAGGGGAGAAGTCAGATCATAAAGAACTTTGTGGGCCATGCTAAGAAGTTTGGCTGTTACTCTGAGTGACATGAGAAGCCATTGGAGAGTTTTTAAGTGGAGCAATGACATGCCCTGACATGCATTTTTAAAGCCACTTGGTGGCTGTGTTGACACAGAAAGTAAAGGGAGAAAGGACAGAAGCAACAATCCAACCAGAAGATGGTGGTGGCTTAGACTAAAGTGGTAGCAGTGGAGATTGCGAGAAGTAGAGTGGCTATGATAGATTTACCCATGTCAAATGATGATGCGTGCTCGGAAAAGTATGACATTAGCACAAAAGGGAAATATGGTTGGGTTAGGTTAGGGGTAGGGTTGTCAGAGAAGTCTGATGCTCATAGAACACATTGCAGGAAAAGAGGGCAATATTGTGAAAAACACATAGAAAAGCTATTTGTGGAAGAAAATTTTTGAAGGGCTTTGTGATCCATCTAGGTCAGTTGTTGGCAACCCTATTTGTGCACTGCAACCTGGAGACATTTTTAAAATGAAACAAATAAAAAACCACAAAACATCAATTCCCTAGACCCCACTTCAGATTGATTAAAACAGAATCTGTGAGGGTTGGGGCCTGGGTATTAGGAGTTTTTTTTTTTTCTTTGCTTCCCACGTAATCCTAAAGTACATCCAAGGTTGAGAACCACTGACCTAGATACAGGTTTGGCCCTGTCATTCAACTTTAAAAAGAGCTCCAGATAAGGTGGCCTCTGGGAATACTAGCAGTTTAGTTGACCTTGATTATGTGATATATAACCTCAGAATGTTGTCACAATTCAGAGACTTCCAAATCCCCCTAAAAATGTTGGTACCCTTTCTCAGTTAGTTCCTTTCTTTCCAATTAAATTTGCTTTCTCATAGCTATACAATTCTAAACCTGGATGAAAGCTACCCATGTTAACAATTTCTCCTGCTGCTGTACCCCTAAACCATGTGTCAAAGCCTATTTCCTCCAGGAAGATTTGGTCACTTAATGCGCACCAGCAGAATGCCTCTCAACCCCATCTGCAAACATCCACATTTAAAGCTTAAAATAAGCTGAGCATGGTGGTGTATGTCTATAATCCCAGATGCTCAGGAGGCTGAGATAGGAGGATCTCTTGAACCCAGGAGTTTGAGGCTGCAGTGAGCTGTGACTGGTGCCCTAGCCTCAGTGACAGACCTGAACCCCATCTCTTAAAAAGAAAAAAGAAAAAAAGCTTAACTATACCTCAGGTGCTGTACTAATATGAAAGCAGTCTTCAGCAGCAGTTCCCAATGCTGGTTACACATTAGAATTCCCGGGGAAGCTTTTAAAAAAAAACCCCCAGGCTTGTGCCTCATCCCAGACCAATGAAATCAGTTGATGTGGCCTAGACGTCACCATTTTTTAAAAAGATCCCCAGGTTTTTCTAATGTGTAGACATAGTTGAGAATCACCGTTCCATATCTTAGTCTGCTAAAGTTACTATAAAAAAATACCCAAGGAAGCTGGGCACAGTGGCTCAAGCCTGTAATCCAAGCATTCTGGGAGGCTTAGGAGGGAGTATTGCTTGAGCTCAGAAGTTCAAGACCAGCCTGAGCAAGAGTGAGACCTCATCTCTACTAAAAATAGAAAGACTAGCCAGGCATGGTGGTGGGTGCTTATAGTCCCAGCTTACTTGGGTGGCTGAGGCAAGAAGATTTCTTAAGCCTAAGTATTTGAGATTGCTGGCCAGGCACAGTGGCTCACACCTATAATCCTAGCACTCTGGGAGGTGGAGGTGGGTGAATCGCCTGAGCTCAGGAGTTCAAGACCAGTCTGAGTGAGAGCAAGATCCTGTCTCTAAAAATACCCAGGTGTTGTGGGATGCTCCTGTAGTCCCAGCTATTCGGGAGGTTGAGGCACGAGGATTGCTTGAGCCCAAGAATTTGAGGTTGCTGTGAGCTATGATGCCCTGCCACTCTACCCAAGATGACAGAGTAAGATTCTGTTGCACAATAATAATAATAATAATAATAAAGTCAGATGAGAAAATGGTATTTTTGCCATCTCTGTGTTATTTCACTGTGTCTATGAACCAATCCTGTGTTATTTCCCTACTTCCCAAATGCATAAGTTGGAATCATTACTTGGCAACTGACAGAATCTCCTCATTGGCTCCCTAACCTATAAAGCAAGGGCTATTATGTAAAGAAAGGCAAAGCGAAATCCTGTGGAACTTCCCTCTCTAATAAGGTAGTAAACCAAAAGTAATGTAGTATTCTTGGAAGAAGCACAGAGTAGTGACACCATCAAAGATCTATGCATGGATTGTGATTCCTATCACAACACATTTAAGAGGCTTAGTTTGCCTTTGCTGAAAAGTCAGGTCTTAGACACTAACAGTGAATTATCTTCACCTTAATCAATGAGAAACTCCAATTTCCAGTTGCAGTTCTAGATGTGGTCTCTTAAAGACTAGAGCAAATAGAAACAGTTCCCAGCACCTGGTGTGCAGTTATTAATCTGATAAATGTTTATTAATATGCAGAAAAGACCAGAAGAAATTTTCATTAACCTAACAGGAACTGCTCTTATATATTTAGTATTTTATTACAAGAACACATCAATTTTCTGTCATAACTTAGTACACAAAGACATTGATCATCCTATAGGACATCATACTTGTCTACATTATTGATAACATCATGCCGATGGGACATGGTCAATAGGAACCCCAAATGTTTTGGTGGGCAAGAGATGAAACCCAAAACATCAGGTACCTGCTACATGAGAAAAATTCTGGAAGCCCATTTGCCACAAATATTCTGAGGCATTTACCCTATCTAAGGAGAAAGACAAATTTCTACATCCCACAGTTCATATCACTATTAAAGAGGTGCAATTTTAGAGATGTCTTTGGGATTTGGTGGCAACCTATACCACACTTGAATGAGCAGGCTTAGCCCATTTACCAAGTATTTCATAATTCTACCAACTTTGAGTGAGACCCCAGTGAATTGAAAGGTTCTCTAATATGGTCAGGCTACAGAGCAAGCAGTTCAGTCACTTGGGCCTTATGGCTAAAATAGCCAATGGAAACTTAAGAGTACCCAGAGTTATAAAAAGATGGTGACTTCACACATTTTGTGAAGCTGGATGAAACACATTCTTCTTAGTAAAGTATCACAAGAATGGGAAAGTAATTATCCAATGTACTCAATACATTATGAAGCCAGTAGACAATCAAATGCATGCCCACATAGGAGAAAAACTCATTTCAATTCAAGTTGGGGGTAGGGGTAATGAGCAAAAGGAAGGGGAAGGGGTTGAGGTGCTCTCAATGAATGGACAAGGAGTCGGGGATGTTTGGAGAAAAAAATATATATAAAAATACTCAGTGTTTGGGCGGTGCCTGTGGCTCATCGAGCAGGGCGCCAGCCCCATATGCCGAAGGTGGTGGGTTCAAACCCAGCCTTGGCCGAACTGCCAAAAGCAGAAAAATAGCTGGGCGTTGAGGCGGGCACCTGTAGTCCCAGCAACTCAGGAGGCTGAGGCAAGAGAATCACCTAAGCCCAGGAGTTGGAGGTTGCTGTGAGCTGTGTGATGCCACGGCACTCTACCAAGGGCAATAAAGTGAGACTCTGTCCCTACAAAAAAAAGAAAAAAAATACTCAGTGTTTAATAAAATGAAAACACTATATAACAAAAATTCCAGGATATAATAACAGCACTATTTTGAGGGAAATTTACAGCCTTCAATACCTACACTAAAGAAGAAGCAAGACAAAAAAGTTATGAGATAAGGGTCTGTCTTTAAAGAAGTTATAAAAAAAAAAAAAAAAGGAAACGAAAACAAAAACAAAAGAAAAGACCCAAGTGGTGCCTGTGGCTCAAAGGAGTAGGGCGCCAGCCCCATATACTGGAGATGGTGGGTTCAAACCCAGCTCCGGCCAAAAACTGCAAAAACAAAAACAAAGCAAAACAAAAAATCAAGAGAATAAGTTCAAAGAAAGTATAAGGGAAAAGATAATAAATATAAGACTGGAAATTAATGAAAAAGAAAACAAAGATACAAAGTAATAAGTCTTTCTTTGGAGAAAAGTAAAAAAATAAACCTTTGGTAAGACTGATGAAGAGAAAAGGAATTCAAATAATGAATGAATGAAAAGGAGAGCATAAGTACAAATAACGGTATTTTCAAACATAATAAAGCAATGTCATCAATTCTGAAAACCAACATTTTTGAAAACTCTGGAGAAATGAATGTACAAATCCCTGGAAGAATACAACTTCTCAGAATTTACTCAAAAAGAAATTAAGCCAGGTGCTATGGCTTGTACTTACACTTCCAGCTACTTGGAAGGCTGAGATGGGAGATTGCTTGAGCTCAGGAATTTGTGACCAGCCTGGGGAAGACCGCAAGATTTGTCACTAAAAAAATTAAAGAAATAAGAAGTTTTAAAATCTTAAATCATTCTATAATTATTTTAAAATTTGAAGCAGTGATTAAAATCTTCCTTCAAAGAAAACATTAGGTCAAGACTGTTTATAGACAATCTTTATCAAGATTTCAAGAAAGAGAAAATCTCAAAAGAGGGGAAAGCATTCAACCTATTCTACAAAGCAAGTATACCTTGACACCAGAACAAAGAAATCAGGAGTAATAAACACTATGATTCTTTTTTTATTTTTTTCTTTTCTTTTTTTTTGTTTTTGAGACAGAACCTCACTCCATCGCCCTGGGTAGAGTGCCATGGTGTCATCATAACTCATAGTAACCTCAAACTCTTGGGCTCAACCCATCCTTTTGCCTCAGCCTCCCAAGCAGCTGAGACTACAGTCATGTACCACCACATCTTGGCTAGTTTTTCTGTTTTTAGTAGAGACAGGGTCTCAACTCTTGCTCAGGCTGGTCTTGAACTCCTGAGCTCAGACAATCCACTCCACCCCCAGAGTGCTAAGATAATAGACGTGAGCTTTCGCACATGGCCTAACATTCTGATTCTTTTAACTTATAAATACAAATGCATAACTAAAAATATTAGCAAATTAATCACAACACTATTTGAAGAAGACAATATACCATGGCCAAATTGAATGTATTCCAAGTATGCAAGGATGGTTTACTATTAGACAATCCAAAATTGTACCTTACCATATCATAGGAAATCAAATAATCATTTGAATAGATAACAAAAGTCTTTAATCAAATTTGAATCCAAGCCAGGCATGGTAGTGAAGACTTATAGTCCCAGCTACTTGGAAGGCTGAGGAAGGGGAACACTTGAGCCCAAGAGCTTGAGGTTGCTGTGAGCTGTGATGCCATAGCATTCTATCGAGGGCGCCAAAGTGGGACTCTTTCTCAAAAAACTATATATATATTTCAAATCCATTCATGATAAAAAGAGCACTGTTCTTAAATTTGAAATGAAAGGAAATATTTATCAACCCAATAAAAAGTGTCTTAAAAGAATCAAAAGCTAGTATTATATTAAATGAGCAAACATTGGAAACATTCTCTTTAAAATCAGGAATGAGACAAGGAAATCCATTACTACTACTCTGGTTCAATATTGTACATGAAGTCCTATCCAGTGTAACAAGAGAATTAGAGATAAAAAGATTGGAAAGGAAGAAACAAAATTGTGACTGTGTGCAGATTATATGTAGATGGTATGATAATTTCTATACAAAACCCAAAGAGTATATCTTCACATTATTAGAAACAAGAGTTTAGCAAAGTAGTGACATATAGTATTAATAAACAAGATTCATTTGCATTTCTATTCACCAACATCAATTCATTAAAAATATACTTAAAGAGAAAACACAGTTTACAATAGTATTAGAAATAGTATTCCCAATGCAAGTATCTGGGAATAAATCTAATAAAAGATGCATAAGATATCTTTAGGGAAAATAATAAAGGGTTACTAAAATATATTTTTAAAGATGTAAATAAATGAAATATGCTCTATTATTGTGCAGGAAGACTTAATATCTTAAAGATTTTGGTTTCTCCCAAATTGAACTGGAAATAAAGTCAATGAAGTTTCAATTTATACCCTAATGGTGTTTTCATGTGGCTTGATGATGATAAATTTGTATGTAAGACAAAAGGCTAATAATAGCCAGAGAAGATGAAGAGAAGATGGAGAAAGTTTAGGGTATTTGCCTTGTCAGATAGCAGGAGTTATTATAAAGCTATGGTATTAAAAAAGCATAGTTTCGATGCAGGGATAGATATAATAACCAATGGACGAGAATATAGGAGATAAGAGAAACAGACTCACCCTTGATATAAGACAGAGATGGCACATCTGCTCAGTAGGGACAGTAGGCACTACTGCCAGGTATAAGGCACTAAAAGGTTGATAATTTTTTAACTGACACATTGTAATTGTACATATTTATGGGGTACAATGTGATGTTTCATACATATCTATGTTGTATAATGATCCAATTTGGGTAGTTATTGTATTCATCACCTCAAGCATTTATCATTTCTTTGCACTGAGAACATTCAAAAGCCCCTCTCTTCTAGATTTGTAATATGCAATATTTTACTATTAACCATAGTTACTCTACTATGCTATGCAATAGAACACTAGGATTTATTACTTCTAATTTTTACTTTGTACCCATTGGATAATCTCTCCACTTCCCCTCCCCAGTCTCTGGTAACCACTCTTTACTCTCTGATTCTATGACATCATCTTTTTTTCTTTTAGATTTTACATCTGAGTGAGATCATGTGGTATTTGTCTTTCTGTATCTGGCTTATTTCACTTAATATGATATTCTCCAGGTTCACCCATGTTGCAAATGACAGGGTTCCATTCTTTTCATTCCGTTGGCTGAATAGTATTCTTTAATTTTTTTTTTTTTTTTAAGAAAGAGTCTCACTCTGTTGCCCTCGGTTGAGTGCTGTGGTGTTATAGCTCACAGCAACCTCAAACTCTTGAGCTCAAGCGATTCTCTTGCCTCAGCCTCCCAGTAGCTGGGAGTACAGGTGCCTGCCACAAAACTGGGCTATTTTTAGAGACGGAGGCTCACTCTGGCTCAGGCTGGTCTTGAACCATTGAGCTCAGGCAGTCCACTTGCATTGGCCTTCCAGAGTGCTAGGATTACAGGCGTGAGCCACCGCAACCAGCCTGTACCACATATTCTTTATCCACTCATCTATTGTTGGACACATAGGTTGATTCGTATTTCAGCTAATATAAATAGTGCGGCAATAAATAAGAGAGTACAGACATCTCTTCAACATACTGATTTCTTTTCCTTGGGTTACATATCCAGTAGTGAGATTGCTGGATTATGCATATAGTAGTTGTATTTTTAATTTTTCGAGATACCTCCATACGGTTTTCCATATGCCTTTACTAGTTTACAATCTTACTAACAGTGTGTAAGTATTCTGTTTTCTCTATACCCTTAGCAAAATTATTTTCTTTTGTCTTTTTGATAGTACCCATTCTAAATGGAGTGGTGTAGTATCTCATTGTGGTTTTGATTTGCATTTCCCTATTGATTACTGATGTTGAGCATTTTTCCATGCATCTATTGGTTTTTGTATGCCTTCTTTTGGGAGATGTCTATTAAGATCTTTTGCCCAGGCCGGGCATGGTGGCTCAGACCTGTAATTCTAGCACTCTGCGAGTCCTAGGTGGCTGGATCACTTGACCTCACGAGTTCGATACCAGCCTGAGCAAAAGTGAGACCCCATCTCTACTAAAATAGAAAAACTGAGGCAAGAGGATTACTTGAGCCCAAGAGTTGGAGGTTTCTGTGAGCTATGGTGCGATGACACTCTACCCAGGGCAATAGCTTGAGACTCTGTCTCTAAAAAAAAAAAAAGATCTTTTGCCTATTTTTAAGTTTATTATTATTTATTTAATTTCAGAATATTAAGGGGCTATAAGAGTTTTTTGTTACAAGGATGACTTGTATAATGCTGAAGTCAGGGCTTTTAGTGTGCTCATCACTAGAATAGTGCACAGTGTACCCAATAGGTAAATGTTTACCCCTCACACCCCCTACACCCTTCCCTGTTCTTAGTTTCCAAAGTCCTTTACACTGCTTTAAGTTGTTTTGGTTTTTTATAAGTCTTTTATATATTCTGGATTTTAACACTTTGTCAGATGTATAGTTTGAAAATATTTTCTCCTATTTTGTAGGTTGTGTCTTCACTCTGTTCATTGTTACCTATGTTGTACAAAAGATTTTTGGTTTGATGTAATCCAATTTGTTTATTTTTATTATTATTACCTGTACTTTTGAAGTATTATTTTTAAAATTTTTGCACAAAGAGAAGGAGCAAGATGGCAGCCGAGTAACAGCCTATTTGCAACTGGGCACAGCAAGATTAGAGAGAGAAGACTCCAGGCACCTCTATCTTGGGGGATCTGCCCAGAAATATCCCTTTGGGGACACAGGATGACAGTGAGAGACTTCTGAACCCCAGGAAGAGGACAAAAGCAGTGAGAATTGGCAAGTGGTTGTGATCTATCTGAGGCTGCTGCAGCTGTAACTACAGCAGCAGCAAGATTGCAGACATGGAAGACCCTGCCTGTGGGTTGTTTTGTTTTCTTGGACTTGGGCACTTAGTTAAATTACCTTGGGAAAACTTGGGTGAGAGTGCGGGTGTCTTTAAGCATTGTCCAGAGTCCGGGAAGAGCCACTGGGCCAGAACAGAACTAACATTGTTCGGCTGTGGGCCATTGTTATGGGAGAGCTGGGCCATGTGTGCAGCCATTGCTGTGGGAGAGCTGCCCTGTAAGCTCTGCCCTCAGGGTTGCAGAGCGAGGCCTGGGTTGGAAGACCTTGGGTGAGTGATCTAGTGACTGTGAGATAACTCAGATAGTTACAGAGGCAGAAAAAAAGAGAGAGAAAGCAGAACATTCACTGACAGAATTATGGGACTTTATGAAATATTCAAACATATGAGTCATAGGGTATCCCAGAAGGGGAAGAAGAATGTGCCAGAGAATATAATAAATGAAAATTTCTCAAATATCACCAAAGATTATGACACACTCCTTTCAGTGGGATATTGGACCTTAGGTCACCTCAACTCAAATAGAGCTTCTCTAAGATACACTGTGATGAACCTGTCTAAAGTCAAGACAAAAGAAAAGATTTTGCAAGCTGCCAGGAGTAAGCACCAACTGACCTATAGGAGCAAATCCATCAAGGTGACTGCAGACTTTTCTAATGAAACTTTTCAAGCCAGAAGACAATGGTCACCTACCTTCAATGTACTTAAAGAAAACAATTTCCAGCCCAGAATTCTATATCCTGCTAAGCTAAGCTTTAAAATTGACAGAGAAATTAAATCTTTTACTGATATGCAAACATTAAGGAAATTTGCCACAACAAGAGCAGCCCTACAGGAAATATTTCAACCTATTCTACACACTGACACTGTGTTGGTGGTCCATTATAACTACAATGATGCAAAAGATAAAACTAAGCCATGAACTTTCACAAAATAAGATGACTAGAACACCAGCACACTTATCAATTATCTCAATAAATATTAATGTCTTGAATTCCCCACTGAAGAGACATAGATTGGCTGATTGGATTAAAAAACAAAGGCTCTGCTCCTGTGGCTCAAGTGGCTAAGGCACCAACCACATACACCTGAGCTGGTGGGTTTGAATCCAGCCTGGGCCTGCCAAACAATGATGATGGCTGCAACCAAAAAATAGCCAGGCATTGTGTCAGGTGCCTGTAGACCCAGCTACTTGGGAGGCAGAGGCAGGAGAATCACTTGAGCCCAGGAGTTGGAGGTTGTTGTGAGCTGTGAAGCCATGGGACTCTACACAGGGTGACTGCTTGAGGCTCTGTCTCAAAAAAAATAAAAATAAAAAACAAACAAACAAAAAGACCCCATCCATTTGCTGTCTGCAGGAAATACACCTAGACTCAAAAGACAAATTAAAACACAGAGGTAAGGGTTAGAAGACAATTTTTTAGGCAAACGCAATTCAGAAGAAAAGAGGGGTTGCAATCCCATTTTAAGATGCAATTGGATTTAAAGCAACTAATGTCAAAAAAGACAAAGATGGACACTTCATATTGGTCAAGGAAAAAATACAACAAGAAGACATTTCGATTCTAAATGTTTATGCACCCAACTTAAAGGCTCCCAAATTCTTGAAACAGACCTTAATTAGTATGAGCAATATGATATCCTATAACACCGTAAAAACAGGGAACTTTAACACTCCGTTTACAGAGGTGGAAAGATCCTCTAAACAGAAATTTCTTTAACAGAAATTAAACAAAGATATAAGAGACTTAAATGAGACCTTAGAACAACTGTGCTTGATAGATGTATACAGAACACTTTATCCCAAAGCTAAAGAACATACATTCTTCTCATTAGCCCATGGAACATTCTCCAAAATTGATTATCTCCTAGGACACCACAAAAAAAAAAAAAAAAAAAAACCTCAACAGAATCAAAATAATTGAAATTTTACCTTGTATCTTCTCAGACCACAAGGTATTGAAGGTGGAACTCAACTCCAACAAAAACATTCAACCCCACACAAAGGCATGGAAGTTAAACCAACTTTTGCTGAATGAGAGTTGGGCACAGGAAGAAATAAAAGAAGAAATCATTAATGCCCTTGAGAATAACAACAATGAAGACACAAGCTGCCAAAACCTGTGGGATACAGCAAAACAGTCCTGAGAAGATAATTTATCTATCGCTTGAGATGCCTACATTTGAAAAACAGAAAGAGAGAGCATCAACAAATTCACAAGCCATGTTATGGAATTGGAAAAAGAAGAACAATCTATGCCTAAACCCAGCAGAAGAAAAGAAATATTCGAAATTAAATCAGAGATCAATGAAATTGAAAACAAAAGAATCATTCAGAAAATTAATGAAACAAGGAGGTTTTTTTTTTTTTTTTTGAAAAAATAAATAAAATAGATAAACCTTTGGCCAGACTAACTAGAAATAGAAAAGTAAAATCTCTAGTAACTTCAATCAGAAATGATAAAGGGGAAATAACAACAGATGCCACAGAGATAGAAGAAATTATCTCAGAATACTACAAGAAACGCTATGCCCAGAAATTTGACAATGTGAAGGAAATGGATCAATATTTGGAATCACACCATCTCTCTAGACTTAGCCAGGAAGAAATAGATCTCCTGAACAGACCAATTTCAAGCACTGAGATCAAAGAAACGATAAAAAAATCTCCCAACAACAACAAAAAAAAATGCCCTGGTCTGGATGCCTTCACACCAGAATTCTATCAAACTATTAAAGAACAGCTGATTTCCATAATGCAGAAATTATTACAAATAATTGAGGAGGAAGGAATCTTCCCTAACACGTTCTGCAAAGCAAACTTCACCCTGATACCAAAACCAGGAAAAGTCCCAACTAAAAAGGAGAACTTCAGACCAATTTCACTAATGAATACAGATGCAAAAATTCTCAAAAAAATCCTAGCCAATAGATTACAGCTTATCATCAAAAAAGGCACACCTCATGACCAAGCAGGTTTCATCCCAGGGATGCAAGCCTGGTTTAACATACACAAGTCCATAAACGTAATTCACCATATCAACAGAAGCAAAAACAAAGACTACATGATCCTCTCGGTAGATGCAGAAAAAACATTTGATAAAATCCAGCATCCTTCTCTAATTAGAACGCTGAAGAGTATAGGCATAAGTGGCACATTTCTTAAACTGATCAAAGCTATCTATGACAAACCCACAGCTAATATTTTACTGAATAGAGTAAAACTGAAAGCTTTTCCACTTAGAATTGGAACCAGAAAAGGTTGTCCTCTATCGCCACTACTATTCAACATAGTGCTGGAAGTTCTAGCCAATACAATTAGGCAAGACAAGGAAATAAAGGGCATTCAAATGGGAGCAGAGGAAGTTAAACTCTCCCTCTTTGCTGATGATATGATCTTATACTTTGAGAACCCCCCAACACAAGACTCCTGGAAGTCATCAAAAAATGCAGTAATGTCTCAGGATACAAAATCAATGTCCACAAATCAGTAGCCTTTGTATATGTCAACAACAGCCAAGATGAGAGGCTAATTCGGAACTCAACTGCCTTCACCATACTTCAAAGAAAAAGAAATACCTATGAATATACCTAACAAAAGAAGTGAAGGTCAAAACAGCATAGTACTGACACAAAAATAAAGACATAGACATTTGGAATCGAATAGAAAATGAGGAAATGAAGCTAACATCTTACAGCTACCTAATCTTCAATAAATCAAACAAAAGCACTGGGGGAAAGAATCCCTATTCAATAAATGGTGCTAGGAGGACTGGATATCCACATGTAAAAGACTGAAACAGGACCCACACCTTTTTCTACTCACAAAAATCGATTCAAGATGGATAAAAGACCCAAATTTAAGGCATGAAACAATAAAAATCCTCAAAGAAAGCATAGGAAAAACACTTGAAGATATCAGCCTGGGGAAAGACTTTATGAAGAAGATTTCCATGGCAATTGCATCAACAAAAATAAACAAATGGGACTTAATGAAACTGAAAAGCTTCTGTACCGCTAAGGAGACAACAACCAAAGCAAATAGACAACCCACACAATGGGAAAGGATATTTGTATATTTTGAATCAGACAAAAGCTTGATAATTAGGATCTATAGAGAATTCAAATTAACCACATGAAAAAAGCCAACAATCCCATATATCAATGGGCAAGAGACATGAATAGAACCTTCTCTAAAGAAGACAGACGAATGGCTACCAAACATATGAAAAATGCTCATCTTCCCTAATTATTAGAGAAATGCAAATCCAAACCACCCTGAGATATCACCTAACCCCAGTGAGAATGGCCCACATCATAAAATCTCAAAACTGCAGATGCTGGCATGAATGTGGAGACAAAGGAACACTTTTACACTGTGGTGGGACTGCAAACTAATACAACCTTTTTGGAAGGCAGTATGGAGAACCCTCAAAGAACTCCAGCTAGACCTCCCATTTGATCCTGCAGTCCCATTACTGGGCATCTACTGAGAAAGAAATAATTCCTTTTACCATAAAAACACTTGCACTAGACTGTTTATCGCAGCTCAATTTACAATTGCCAAAATGTGGAAACATCCTAAATGCCCATCAAGTCAGGAATGGATTAACAAGCTGTGGTATATGTATACCATGGAATGAATACTATTCAGCCACTAAAAATGATGTAGACCTTACATCCTTTGTATTAATCTGAATAGAAGCGGAACACATTTAGTAAAGCATCACAAGAATGGAGAAGCGGCTTGGCACGTGTGGCTTAAGCAGCTAAAGCACCAGCCACATACACCTGAGCTGGTGGGTTCGAATGCAGCCTGGGCCAACCAAACAACAATGATGGCTACAACTAAAAAATAGCCAGGCATTGTAGCGGGTGCCTGTAGTCCCAGCTACTTGGGAGGTGGAGTCAGGAGAATTGCTTGAGCCCAGGAGTTGGGGGTTGCTGTGAGCTGTGATGCTACAGCACTCTACCCAGGGCGACAGCTTGATGCTCTGTCTCCACAAAAAAAAAAAAAAAAAGAATGGAGAAGCATGAATCCTATGTACTCAATTTTTATATAAGGACATTTAATAAGCTAGTACGCAGTGGGGGAGTGGGGGAAGGGAAGAGCAGGGAGAGAGAGAGGGGAGGGAGAGGGTTGGTGAAAGGAAGAGCAGAGAGAGGGAAGGAGGGGGTGTGGGTATCACTGTGTGACACACCTTTTGGGGGCAAGACACAATTATGAGAGGGACCTTACCTAACAAATGCAATCAGTGTAACCTGGTTTCTTGTACTCTCAATGAATCCCCAACAATTAAAAAAAAACTTTTGCATAGCTTAATGTTATGAAGTGTTTTCTTCTACCAGTTTCATAGCTTTCAGTTTTATATTTAAGTCTTTAATCCATTTTGAGTTGACTTTTGTGTATGGTGAGAGTTGGAGGTCTAGTCTCATTTTTCTGTATATGAATATCCAATTTTCCTAGTCCCATTAATTGAGGACTTTTTTTTTTCCCTCAATGTGTATTCTTGGCACCTTTATAAAAAATCTTTTGGCTGTATATGCATGAATTTATTTTTGGAGTCTCTATGCTGTTCCATTGGTCTATGTGTATGTTTTTATACGATAACATGCTGTTTTGGTAACTAAAGTTTCATAGCATATTTTGATGCTTTCATCTTTTTTTCTTTCTTTTTTTTTTTTTTAAGACAAAGTCTCACTTTGCTGCCCTTGGTAGAGTGCCATGACATCATAGCTCACTACAACCTCAAACTCTTGGGCTCAAGGGATTCTCTTGCCTCAGCCTCCCAAGAAGCTGGGACTACAGATGGCCGCCACAGTGCCTAGATATTTTTAGAAATGTGATCTTGCTTTTGCTCAGGCTGGTCTCGAATCCGTGAGCTCATGCAATCCACCCGCCTCAGCCTCCCAGAGTGCTAGGATTACAGGTATGAGCCACCACACCCAGTGTTTTATTTCTTCTTTTTTTGAGACAGAGTCTCTGTTGCCAAGGCTAGAGTGCTATGGTATCGTAGCTCACAGCAACCTCAAATTCTTGGGTTCATGAGATCCTCTTGCCTCAGCCTCCCGAGTAGCTGAGACTATAGGTGCCTGCCACTATGCCCAGTTAGTTTTTTCTATTTTTAGTTGAGACCAGTGTCTCATTCTTGCTCAGGTCTTGAACTTCTGAGCTCAATCAATGCACCTGCTTTGGCCTCCTAAAGTCCTAGGATTACAGGCATGACACCCAGCCTTCCACCTTTCTTCTTTCTGCCCCAGACTACTTTGACTATTCAGGGTCTTTGTGGTTCCATGTGAAGTTTAAGATATTTTTCTATTTCTGTGAAGAATGTCATTTATATTTTGATAAGGATTGCAGAAAAGATATGATCACTTTGAATAGCATGGCTATTTTAACAATATCAATTTTTCCCATCCATGGACACAGGATATATTTCAATTTATTTCTCACCTTTAACTTCTTTTATCAGTGTTTCATAGTTTCATGGTAGAGATCTTCTGCCTCCTAGGTATGCTTTTTTTTAGCAGTTGTAAATGGAATTGTTTTCTAGGTTTTTTTTTTCAGATAGCTCACTATTAGCATATAGATATACTACTGATTTTATATACTTATTTTGTATCCTGAAACTTTACTGCATCTATTTATTACTTCTCACAGTTTTTTGGTAGAGTCTTCAAGGTTTTTTCTACGTAAGATCATGTCATCTGCAAGCAGGGACAATTTGATATCCTATTTTCCAATATGGATGCCTTTTATTTCTTTCTCTTGCCTTTTATTTCTCTCCTTGCTTGGGCTAGGACTTCCAGTACTACATTGAATAGGAATGGTGAAAATGGGTATCCTTATCTTGCTCCAGTTCTTAGGGGAAAGGCGTTCAGCTTTTTCCCATTCAATATGATGTTAGCTGTGGGCTTTTTATACATGTTCTTTACTATGTTGAGGTATGTTCTTTTAATGCCTAGTTTGTTGAGAGTTTTATCATGAAGAGATATTGAATTTTATCAAATCCTGGATGGATCTTTTTGGATTGAATCTGAGAACTTTTGAGCTTCCTGAATCTAGATGTCAGTATCTCTCCTCAAAGTATGGGAAGTTTTTAGCTATTATCTTGTTAAATAACTTTTCTGTGCCTTTCTCTGTGTCTTCTCTCTTCCATAGTCCTGTAATTCAAAGTTAATGAAGTCCCATAAGTTTTGTAGGCTTTCTTTATTTTTAAAAAATTCTTTCATTTTAGTTTTTACTCTGACTGGATTATTTATTCTTTTCCTTTTTTCTTTTCTTTTCTTCTTCTTCTTCTTCTTTTTTTTTTTTTCTTTTTTGTTGTTGTTGTTGAGACAGAGTCTTACTTTGTCACCCTGGGTAGAGTGCCATGGCATTGTAGCTCACAGCAACCTCAAACTCTTGGGCTGAAATGATCCTCTTGCCTCAACCTCCCAAGTAGCTGGGAATACAAGTGCCTGAGACAATGACTAGCAGATTTTTCTATTTTTAGTAGCGATGGGGTCTCGCTTTTGTTCAAGCTGGTGTTGAACTCCTGAGCTCTAGCACTCCACTCACCTCAGCCTCTGAGAGTGATAGAATTACAGGCAAGAGCCACTGTGCCAGCCCTAACTGCTTTATTTCAAAAGACCTATCTTCCATTTCTGACATATTTTCTTCTGGTTTATGTAGCTTGTTATTGATGGAATTCTTCAGCCCTAAGATTTATGTTTTTTAAATGATATCTATCTTTTAAACTGAATTCCTCATTTAGATCATGAAGGTTTGTTATATTTCATTGAATTCTCTGTGTTCTCTTGTATCACACTATGTTTTTTAAAGATCATTATTTTGAATTTTTTTCAGGCATTTCATAAATGTCCTTTTATTTGATGTCTGTTGCTAGAGACTTACTGTGTTTCTTTGAGAGTGTCATGTTTCCTTGCTTTTCTTCATGCTTCTTATATTCCTGCATTGATATTTGCACATCTAGTGGAGCAGTTGCTTTTGTCAACTTTTTTAAATAGCTTTCATAAGGAGAGGCTTTTTCCTATAAATGGGACCCAGGATGTTGGTTAGGTAAGTTCCATTGATTTTGCTTCTTGGTGGACTTAGTAGTGTGTTCTCCATGCAGTTTCTTTTGTTGCACTCCTCATCACTGATGTCTGCAAATGCTGCAGTGGCCCAGGCTATGGGAGTTTGTGACGGCAGAAGTGCAGTTTTACTGGGACTGAGGTCACTGAGCAGGTTGTCAGGTTTTGTGCCTATAGGCACAAAGGGCCAATAGACTGTTAGTTGGGTTCTCTGGGGGAGACAGTGGCTGCCATTGAGTTGGCTGTCAGACTGGGCCCAGGCATATATGGGTGTAGCTGGCTAGAGAGTGCAGAAACTGTCTTTCTGAGTAGGCAAGGCCACAGCCAAATCAGATGTTACTCAGGTGCAGCAAGGCCTTGTAGCCTGTGGTAGTCTGAGGAACGGGAGGTGGAGCTATTGCCTGATTAGTTGTTGGGCCTGGCACAAGTGCTACAGCACTGAGGTAATCTGTCAGAAGGGGTGGAGCCAGCACCAATCAGACTTTTGCACCAAACATGAGCACTGCCCCCAGACTAGCTGTTGGCCCATGAGCAGATATGCCTAGGCATGGCTGGGCTGGACAGATCTGTAGCAGTCTGTCATGGGGCAAGGCTACCACAGGACCAGCTGTCTGACTGACCACAGGCACAAGCAAGCTTGGCAGGCCAACCAGCTATGTGGTGCATGTGACTGTAAATGTGGCAGCCAGCGGGCTGTGCGAGTTTGCCTGTTCCCTGGGAGAGAAGGTGCCATGTAGGTTCAGATCCTCAGATCTCAGTTGTTCATTGAGGCCTCGGCACTGGACAGCCATGGTAATGGAATGACACTGGGGTCTCAGCGACGGACTCAGTTGCTACTGGCCCCCAGGGCAAGACATCCCTTAGCAATGGCTCTGATTTCAAAATGGTGCCATGCCATAGCAGGTTAGGTCATGGGGGTAGAGAATACTCAAGGTGAGTTCCTACTCTGAGGCAATGCAGCTGTGCAAATTCTCAGCTCCTTTTCAAACTAGATTTGGAGCCTATGAAGATTGGAGTACTCTCTTACAGCAAAGATTGCTGGCATTTGGGGAGGCAATAGGGACAACTAGATTACCTTTTCCTGTAAGAAGTCCCACTGGTTCTGAGCTGATTTTGGCATGGGAAACTCTATGGCAGAGGCAAGATTCCTCACTCCCTTCTTCATGGTGCTGTCCTAGTCTTCCATGTGCCACAGGGAACTCCCTTGGTACTCTCCAGTGTACATCCTCAGTCACTTCAGTTGAAATATAGTTGTTTATTTGTTGGTTTTCTCCCTTTTTATTGTGTGTATGGGTGGAGCAAGCACCAGATAACCCTACTCAGTCATCTTGTTCTGATAGTTTTGACTATATTAAAACTCATTTAAAAACATACTTTTAAGAAAATAAAAGGTAAGGTACATTCTGGAAAACTGGACTCAGAGTACACATAACAAGAAATAATTAGTATCAAGAATCTAGGGCTGGGAGCGGCGCCTGTGGCTCATCAAGTAGGGCGCCGGCCCCATATACCAAAGGTGACAGGTTCAAACCTGGCCTCGGCCGAACTGCAAAACAGAAAAATAGCCGGGCGTTGAGGTGGGCGCCTGTAGTCCCAGCTACTCGGGAGGCTGAGGCAAGAGAATTGCCTAAGCCCAGGAGTTGGAGGTTTCTGTGAGCTGTGTGATGCCACGGCACTCTACCGAGGGCAATAAAGTGAGACTCCGTCTCTACAAAAAAAAAAAAAAGAATCTAGGGCTGGGTACAGTGGCTCATGCCTGTAATCCCTATCCAGTCCGAGGCGGGTGGATAGTCTGAGCTCACGAGTTTGAGACCAGCCTGAGCAAGAGAGAGATCCTGCCTCTAAAAATAGCTGGGCATTATGGGGTGCACCTGTAGTCCCAGCTACTTGTGAGGCTGAGGCAGGAGGATTGATTGAGCCCAAGAGTTTGAGGTTGCTGAGAGTTATGACACCATAATGACACCATAGTACTCTACCAAGGGTGACAAAATGAGACACTGTCTGTAAAAAAAAAAAAAAAAAAATCTATAAAGAAGTTCTGTACAACCATAAAATAAGCACAAATACCCCAGTAGAAGAAATGGACGAAACATTTCACAAAAAAGAGACACATAGGGTCAAGAAATGCATGAGATGTATATATCAGCACATTATACCCCATAAATGCACAATGTACACAGTTATGATTTAATTATAAAAAAGAAATGCATTAAAAGGGTTTAACATCAATGGTGATTGTGGAAATGCAAATCAAGACTATAATCAGATATCAATTTATACACATTTTGTTAGCAAAAAAGTTAAAAAGCCAAATAATATCTAATGTTAGAGATGATGTGCATCCACCATATGATTGCACATTCCTTCAGAAAATGAAAATTTCTGTTTACTTTTTTTTTGAGACAGAGTCTCACTCAGTTGCCCTGGGTAGAGTGCTGTGGTGTCATAGCTCACAGCAACCTCAAACTCTTGACCAATTCTCTTGCCTCAGACTCCCTAGTAGCTGGGACTACAGGCACTGGCTACAACACCCAGTTAGTTTTTCTATTTTTAGTAGAGACGGGTCTCACTCTTGCTCAGGCTGATCTTGAACTCCTAAGCTCAAGGGATTCACCGGCTACAGCCTCCCAGAGTGCTAGGATTACAAGCGTGAGCCACGGTGCCTGCAACCACTTTGAAAAACAGTTTAACATTACCTCCTAAAGTTGAACAGTGGCTTAGACCATGGCTTAGCAATTCCATTCTCAGGCATATACACAATATGAAGTCTTGCATATATCCAACAGGAAGTAGGTACAATAATGTTTATGCACATAGTACAGTTTGCAATGAAGAAAGTTTGGAAACAACCCTAATGCCCATCAATGAGAGAGAGGATGAACAAACTGTAGGATAGACACATAATGGATGAATTTAAACCAGTGAAAAATGAATGAACTGTCACATTCAATATGTATGTGCAACACACATCAATATGTATGGCTTAAACAAAATAATGTTAAGTAAAAAATAAAATAAATTCCATATATTACATACACAATGATATGCATTCTATAAAGTAAAATACAAATTATTATAAAATACAGGCTCAGTGCCTGTAGCTCAAGAGGCTAAGGCACCAGCCACATATACCAGGGCTGGTAGGTTCGATTCCAGCCCTGGCCTGCCAAACAACAACGACAACTACAACCAAAAAATAGCTGGGCGTTGTGGCAGGTGCCTGTAGTCCAGTTACTTAGGAGGCTGGGGCAAGAGAATCGCTTAAGCCCAGGAGTTGGAGGTTGATGTGAGCTGTGACACCACAGCACTCTACCCAAGGTGATGGCTTGAGGCTCTGTCTCAAAGAATAAAAAATAAAAAATAATAAAATAAAATACAAATAAATAAAAATACAAGTATATCAAAATGGAACAAAGGAATCATGAAGAGGATAAGTAGGTTGGTTCACATGGAGGGAAATGAGGGGATAAGAGAGGGTAACATGTGGATGTTATTTTCAAGGTCTTATTTTTTGTTCTGGGTGGTTGGGTTGAGAATGTTTATTACATTGTTTAAGAAAAACTACAGTTAATTAAATAAACAAAAACTAAATAAAGGCAAGTTATATGAACCAGAGATGAGAGTATACTCCTGAAATCCATTAAAAAAAAAAAAGGTAAAATTGATGAAAAACTACAGCAACCCAATAATAGCAGAACTGTGAAGAGCAGGGCCTTTCCGGAATAGTTTTGGTCACTTCATGAAGTAAAAGGCCCTGACATCCAGAGATATTGATTGATGGCAAAAGAACGCAGAAATGATAGAGGAAGAAGCAATTTATAAACACTCATAAGGGCATGGTGTTGTAACTAGTTTCAAATGAAAATTATAATAAGTACCCATATTTTCTACCTTGCTCAACACACACATGAAGGTATACATATTTTTCTCTTTCTCTTTCTCCAACTATTTTATCTAAAATATGATGGTTGTAATTAATTTTACAATAGTGTTTTTTTGAGACAGAGTCTCACTTTGTCACCCTCCATAGAGTGCTGTGGCATCATAGCTCCTAGCAACCTCAAACTCTTGGGCTCAAACGATTCTCTTGCCTCCGCCTTCTGAGTAGCTGGGCCACAGGCGCCTGCCACAACTCCTGGCTGTTTGTAAAGACAAGGTCTCACTCTGGCTCAGGCTGGTCTTGAACCTGTAAGCTTATGCAATACACCTGCCTTGGCCTCCCAGAGTGCTAATTTTACAATAGTCTTTAAGTTACAGTGTTATCATGGTAGGATTATGACAAAACCATAAGACGAAGGAACATCATGCAGAGATGGATTCAGTGAGACCCTGGATCTCTTCCTTTTGGGAAGAGGCTGGCCATAGTTTTCTTTTTACCAGGAAGAGTTGCACTACATTAGGAATTACTATACTATCATTGTTTGGACGTTTCAGTATGAAAAGACAAATATACACAATGTTTAGTAGCAAGAAAGTTGGCGAATCTGGTGAATTACATTCAACGCCCACTTGCACCTCCTCTTAGCAAGCCTTCCTGTACTTCAGAAGCTCGAAAAATAAAATTTACATTTGTCAGACGTCTTTGTAGTTATGTTTCTGGATGCAAATTAGGTTCCACCAAATACATGTACTTTCATGAAATTTAGAAGGCAGAAGTGATTTACAGATCGCTTTCCTGCTGACTTGATTGTTTTTGCTGGCAAGAAAAGTCTTAAAGACTTTGAATTTTCCTGCACCAGCATCCCAGTGTCCCTTAGCTTAGCTGGTGTTGACAGGGAGCTGTATCGGTGGTGGAATGTGGACTCAGCCATCGCTGCCCTGGCACCAGCTGCACTAATAGTAGCTTCTAATTCCTCAAGCACAGCCATGTCCGTGTGTTGTTGAACTCAGCAGTTCCAGTGGAAGAATTCCTGATTCTCTGTCTTCACGGTGTGAGCAGAGATAGCATATCCTCTGACATACCAGTTCTGCAGTATTATTCTGAGATTCATTTCTGGAACCTCAGTTCAGAACTCATTGCTCTCAGCCCTGCTAATATTTTTGGAAGTTCCCATTCCCTGTATTAAATACCTGGAAAGTGAGAGTAGTTTTGTTTCCTATGAGTGAATCTTGACTGATAGAGATGTGCTCTTGAAAAGCAATTTTTTCAAGCAATCCTCATTTGCTTCTTGAAGAGCATAGTTTGATTTTGATTGAATTTCAAGGGATATTTGGCTTATAAAATGTTAAATTTAAATTTCTCTAATGCCTGGCTTATCTACCAAGCTTTTAATTATATATGCAAACATGTTTTCATAAAATAAATAATTAACCACACGACAAAGAAAAAACCCTGCTCTAAATATTTATGGCTTTGTAAATTACTCCTATCCTTTAAACTAAGCCTTTAAAATACAAGCATTTTTCCTAAAATAAATTGAATTAAACTTAGTCTAATATCAGCTTATATTTATTGAGGGCTTATTCTGAGGTAAACAGTGTTCTATCATTCTGCTTTCTTTTTATTTATTTGTTTGTTTGTTTATTTATTTATTTATTTATTTATTTATTTATTTATTTTGAGACAGAGCCTCAAGCTGTCGCCCTGGGTAGAGTACTGTGGCATCACAGCTCACAGCAACCTCCAATTCCTGGGCTCAAGCAAGTCTCCTGCCTCTGCCTCCCAAGTAGCTGGGACTACAGGCTCCCGCCACAACACCCGGCTGTTTTTTAGTTGTAGCCGTCATTGATGTTTGGCAGGCCCAGGCTGGATTCAAACCCGCCACCTCAGGTGTATGTGGCTGGCACCTTAGCAACTTGAGCCACAGGCGCCGAGTCCATCCTGCTTTCTTTTTTCACCTTATACCGCAGATCTTTGATCCCCAGAAAATATCCTCATTGTTTCCCAAAGACAAACTAATGTGGGATTATATTAATGAATAAAGCACACACAGGTGTGTTAGTAGCTTGAAGAGATGCCATCTTTTATGGATTTGGGTTCATTTCTAGGCCTTGTCACATTACCATTAGAACTAGCAGAAACATACAAAGTAAATTCAGTAGTCAATAAACTCCAACCTGTGTGTTAATAGTAAGAAATACATTCCCTTTCCGTGTGGACTGTGCTATAATGGGTTCATATAAGGCTGATATAGCTAAGTATTCTAAGTTTTACAAACACACTCCCAGATAACAAATAGGATAAGTCTTTCATCTCAAATCTTTCCACTTCTCTCTGTCTCCACCACCACCACCCCGTTACCAGCTGCTATCATCTCTCATCTTGATTTCTCCTGCAGCCTCTTAACCAATCCCCCTGTACCACCTTCCCTTCCAATCTACTCTTTTCACAGTATCCAGGGTGATCTTTTGTTAATGGTTCAAAACATACCCTACCCCTCTTAAAACTCTTTAATTTCTTATTTCTTCATTTAAGACAAAAATCCTAAATCCTTAAGGCAGCCCTTGTGACCCTGGATGGTCAGGTACATGGTAACTCCATAGCCTCACTCTGTCACTAGTTTGCCACTTTCTCCATTTTGTACTTGCATTTACTTCCTTGAAGATGCAAGACTTTTCTTGCCACAGTGCCATCTCACTTGCTGTTTCCACTGCTTGGAAAACTCTTCCCTTTACCTTCAACATTACTAGCTCCTTCTCATCCTTCAGAGTCTGAACCGTCACTTCCTCAAAAAGCCTTGTCCTTTCTCATTGGGACCCTGTGCTCTCCCTTCATAATCCATATCACAGTTATGTTTATGTACTTGTTTTATTTTCTTCTTCATTATCTGTCTCTCCCACTAGACTATAAGCTCCTGATGGTAAGGGTGGAGGGCTCTGATTCCCTTGCATGGCAGTATCAGGAGGGCAGAACGGGGAGGTAATCTTTCATCCCTTGCCTTGGAAAAGCAGGCACGTCTCTGATCCCCCTACCTGGTAATATTGGCAAGCTAAGCAAGGAGCTGATCTTCCCAGGGGAAGCAGGCTATGCTCTGATTCTCTTGTCAGGGTTGTGTTATCAGGATTCAGTGGTGTGCCGAGCCTTCACCCAGTCCTGACATCAATGAAATTGAATGAGGCAGTGCGAGTTGGGACTAGTAAGCACTCTTCTCTCTCCCCTATTTCTGGTGCCAGTGAGGCTGCATCAGTAATGAGACAGTGTGAAGCAGGGGCAGTTGGCACTCCACATTCCACTTCTCCGGGTGTCAGAAGAACCCAGTGGGAAGCTGAGGCAGTGTTATGCAGGGCTGGTCGGCATTCCACTTCCCCTCCACTGGTGTTAGTAGGGCTTAGTGGGGACTGATGTTCTTTCCCCAGTGTTGCAGCAACAGACTGATGTAAGTCAGTCTACTTCTCCCAACACTGAGAGTAGTGGGGTCCAACAGGGAAGTGATCTTATGCCCTCACCTGGAGGCAATGAGGAGGTATTGGTCAGTGTCTCATGTTACCTGAAAGTGTCAGCAGAGCAAAGCATGGTACTTATCTTCCACTCCAGCCTTGTGCAATGAGATAGTGTGATTTTCCAGTCTATGTTGGCTGGGTGGTATCAGTGGGGCCAAGCAGAAAACTGAAAATACACATTCAACCAACCATCACACTATACTTCAAAAGGGGACTGCCTGCTAAAACAATTAAATAAGACCCAGAGTCTCATAATATCCAAAATATTCAGGACAGACTACAAAATCACCCATCATACCAAGTACCAAGAAAATTGTAGCATGAATGAGAAAATACAGTTAATAAGTTCCAGCATCAAGATAAATCAGATACTGGGTAGTGCCTGTGGCTCAAGGAGTAGGGCACGGGCCCCATATACCAGGGTTGGCACGGCACATTCAAGTTCGGCCCCAGCCAAAAATCTGCAAAAAAAAAAAAAAAGATAAATCAGATATTTGAAATATCTGAAAAGTTTTTTAAAGCAAGCATTATAAAAATGACTAGGCTCGGCGCCTGTGGCTCAACGGGATAAGGCGCCAGCCACGTACACCTGAGCTGGCAGGTTCGAATCCAGCCCGGGCCCGCCAAACAGCAATGACGGCTGCAATCAAAAAATGGCCAGGCGTTGTGGCAGGCGCCTGTAGTCCCAGCTACTTGGGAGGCAGAGGCAGGAGACTCACTTGAGCCTAGGAATTGGAGGTTGCTGTGAGCTGTGATGCCATGGCACTCTATCCAGGGTGACAGCTTGAGGCTCTGTCTCAAAAAAAAAATAAATAAATAAAAATGACTAAACAAGCAGTTATGAATTACCC
>CAUYRH010180419.1:0-13874 GCA_963574655.1 Perodicticus potto
CTGGGTAGAGTGCCGTGGCATCACAGCCTCACAGCAACCTCCAACTCCTGGGCTCAAGCGAGTCTCCTGCCTCCGCCTCCCAAGTAGCTGGGACTACAGGCGCCCACCACAACGCCCGGCCATTTTTTGGTTGCAGCCGTCCTTGTTGTTTGGCGGGCCCGGGCTGGATTCGAACCCACCAGTTTAGGTGTATGTGGCTGGCACCTTAGCTGCTTGAGCCACAGGCGCCGAGGCTTGGATCTGTTTTCATATTATTTTTGTGTATGATGAGGGAGAGGGGTCTAGTTTCATTTTGTATATGGTTATTTAGTTTCCCCCAGAAACATTTATTGAAGAAGCTATCCTGGCCAGGCGCAATGGCTCACGACTGTAATCCTAGCAGTCTGGGAAGTTGAGGCAGGAGGATTGCTTGAGCTCAGGAGTTCAAGACCAGCCTGAGCAAGAGTGAGACCCTGTCGCTACTAAAAATAGAAGATCTAGCCCAGCATTGTGGTAGGCGCCTATAGTTCCAGCTACTTGGGAGGCTGAGGCAAGAAGATTGCTTGAGTCCAAAGAGTTTGCGGTTGCTGTGAGCTATGATGATACCATGGCACTCTACCCAGGGGGACAGAGTGAGACTCTGTCTCAAAAAAAAAAAAAAGAAGAGTCTATCCTTTCCGCATAGTATCCTTGGCTCCTTTATCAAAATTATCAAAATATGGGTGGCACCTGTGGCTCAAAGGAGTAGGGAGCCGGCCCCATATGCCAGAGGTGGCGGATTCAAACCCAGCTCTGGCCAAAAACTGCAAAAAAAAAAAAAATTATCAAAATACACATGTATTTATATCTGGGTTCTCTATTCTGTTCCATTGGTACGTGTGTCTATTTTTATGCCATGCCCATACTGGTTGGTTATTATAGCTTTGTAGAATATTTTCAAGGTAGTGTGATGTTTTCAGCTTTGTTCTTTTTGCTCAGGATTGCTTTGACTGTTGGAGGTTTTTAAGGGTTCTATATAAATTTTAGGATTGCTTTATGTATTACTATGAAGAATGTCATTGGTATTTTTTTTTTTAAGACGGGGGTTGCTCTGTCACCCAAGCTAGAGTGCAGTGGTATCATCATAGCTCATTGCAACCTCAAATACCTGAGCTTGAGCAATCATCTTGCCTCAGCCTCCCATGTAGCTGGGACTATAGGCCCCCACCATGAGGCCCAGCTAATTTTTCTACCTTTGGTAGATGTGGGGTCTCAGTCTTGCTCAGCCTGGTCTTGAACTCCTAGCCTCAAGCAATCCTCCTGCCTGGACCTCCCAGAGTACTAGGATTATAGGCATAAACCATTGCATGCAGCTTGACATTGGTTTTTGATAGGGATTACATTGAATCAGTAAATTGCTTTAGGTAGAATTGTCATTTTTAACAATATTAATTCTTCTATTCTTTTTTTTTTTTTCTTTTTTTTGCAGTTTTGGCCAGGGCTGGGTTTGAACCCGCCACCTCTGGCATATGGGGCCAGTGCCCTACTCCTTTGAGCCACAGGCGCCGCCCCAATATTAATTCTTCTAATCCATGAGCGTGGAACATCTTTCCATTTGGGGGGATCAGTTATTTCACTCAGTTATTCAGCAGAGTACCAACCAGTGAGTGTGTGTGAAAAATGTACTTGAGGCCAGGGAAAAAACAATGTGAAAGAATTAGATTAGTGAGAATAGTGCCTAAAACCCACGCAGAGCCAGAAATAGTTTCAGCAGATTCAAAGTAATTTAAGTTTTGCAAAATACGTCTTCTTACCATCGTGGAATTAAATTAGAAATTAATAAGAAAATGATCTTTGGAAATGTTCATAATATTTGAAAATGAAATAACATACCTCTTAATAATGCCTGGATCACAGAATAAATCAAAAATAAAATTGGGGCCAGGTGCAGTGGCTCACAGCCATAATCCTAGCATTCTGGGAAGCTGACGCAGGTAGACAGCTTGAGCTCAGGAGTTTGAGATCAGCCTAAGCAAGAGTGAGACCCCTGTCTCTACCAATAAAAAAGAAAAAAACTAGCTGGGTGTCATGGTGGGCACCTGAAGTCCCAGCTCTTCAGGATGCTGAGGCAAGAGGATCACTTGAGCCCAAGAGTTTGGAGTTGCTGTTAGCTAGGATAATGCCACTGCACTCTACCCAAGATGACAGAATGAGACTCTGTCTCAAAGAAATAAATAAATAAATAAAATTGCAAAGTAATTTTATTTATTTATTTACGCTCAGACAGAGCCTCAGTCTGTTGCCCTGGGTAGAGTGCCATTTCATCATTGTAGCTCACAGCAACCTCAAATTCTTTGATTTAAGGGATCCTCCTGCTTCAGCCTCTCAAATAGCTGGGACTACAGGCACCCACCATGACTCCCAGCTAGTTTTTCCATTTTTGGTAGATATGGGGTCTCACTCTTGCTCAGGCTGGTCTCAAACTCCTGAGCTCAAGAATCCACCTGACTCAGCCTCAAGAGTACTAGGATTATACAGCCCTGAGCCACTGTGCCTGGCTCAGAAAGTAATTTTAATTAAATGAAAATTAAAACAACAGGGGCGGTGCTGGCTCAGTGGGTAGGGCGCCGGCCCCATGTACCGAAGGTGGCGGGTTCAAACCCAGCCCCAGCCAAACTGCAACAAAAAATAGCCGGGCCTTGTGGTGGGTGCCTGTAGTCCCAGCTACTCGGGAGGCTGAGGCAAGAGAATCGCCTAAGCCCAGGAGTTGGAGGTTGCCGTGAGCTGTGTGACGCCACGACACTGTACAGAGGGCGATAAAGTGAGACTCTGTCTGTACAAAAAAAAAAGAGACTCCGTCTCAAAACAACATACCAAAAATTGTAGGATGTTGCTAAAGCTTTGTGTAGAGAAAAATTGACAACACAAAATGGCTTTATTAAGAAATAATAGTTTCACATTGAGAACAGAGAAAATCAATGAAACCAAAAGTTGATTCTTTGAGAAGATCAATATAATTGATAAACCAGTAGCCAGATTAAACCAGAAAAAGAGAGAAGACCCAAATTGTAAATATCTAGAATGAGAGAAGTGACATTATGACAGATTCTATAGATATGAAAAAGAAATAAAGGAATAGCCGGTGTTGTGGCTTGGGAGGCTGGGGCAAGAGAATCACTTAAGCCCAGGAGTTTGAGGTTTCTGTGAGCTGTGATGCCAAAGCACTCTACCCAGGGCGACAGCTTGAGACTCTGTCTCAAAAAAAATAAAAAAAGATAATAAAGAAATACCTTGAACAACTGTAACCCCACAAATTTACCCCCAAAACACAGTCAGAAAAATCAAAAATAGACAAATGGAATTATATCAAGCTAAAAAGTTTCTGCAGAGCAAAGGAAACAATCAACAAAGGGAAGAGATAATTCAACAGACTGGAAGAAAATATTTCTAAACTATTCTTCTGATAAGAGGTTAATACCCAAAATTTATAAGGAACTTAAACAACTTAACAACAAAAAATAAATACAGACCCTGATTAAAAAATGGGGGGGGGGGAACCTGAATAGACATTTCTCAAGACATACAAATGGCCAACAGGTATATGAAAAAAATGCTCAGCATCATTAGTCATCAGAGAAATCCAAGTCAGAGTTACACTGAGAGAGCATCTCACCCCAGTTAAAAATGACTTTTATCAAAAAGTCAAGCAATAGACTCGGCGCCTAAGCTCAAGCGGCTAAGGCACTAGCCACATACTCCAGAGCTGGTGGGTTTGAATCCGGCCCGGGGCCTGCCAAACAACAATGACAACCACAACCAAAAAATAGCCAGGTATGGTGGGCGCCTGTAGTCCCAGCTACTTGAGAGGCTGAGGCAAGAGAATCACTTAAGTCCAGGGGTTGGAGGTTGCTGTGAGCTGTGATGCCACAGCACTCTACCCAGGGTGACAGCTTGAGGCTCTGTCTCAAAAAACAAAAAAAAAAGTCAAGCAATAATGCTGGTGAGGATGTGGAGAAAGAGGACCACTCATACACTGTTGGTGGGAATGTGAATTAGTGCAACCACTATAGAAAACCTAAAAGAAAAAACAAAAATAGACCTACCATAGGAACCAGCAATCCCACTGCTAGGTGTATATCCAAAATAAGAGAATTCAGTACATTGAGAAGATATCTTCACTCTAATGTTTACTGCAACACTATTCACAACAGCCAAGATGCAGAATCATTCTAAGCGTCCATCAACGTATGAATGGATAAAGAAATTGTAATACGGCTCGACGCCTGTGACTTAAGCGGCTAAGGCACCAGCCACATATACCTGAGCTGGCGGGTTCAAATCCAGCCTGGCCCACCAAACAACAATGACGGCTGCAACCAAAAAATAGATCGGCGTTGTGGCGGGTGCCTGTAGTCCCAGCTCCTTGGGAGACGGAGGCAAGAGAATCGCTTGAGCCCAGGAGTTGGAGGTTGCTGTGAGCTGTGATGCCATGGTACTCTACCCAGGGCGACAGCTTTAGGCTCTGTCTCAAAAAGAAAAAAAAAACAAAAGAAAGAAATTGTAGTACAGGGCAGCGCCTATGGCTCAAAAAGAAATTGTAGTACATATACATCATGGAATATTGTACAACTGTAACATAGAATGAAATCCTGCCATTTGTAACAACATGGATAGAACTGGAGAACATCATGTTTAGCGAAATAAGCCGATCACAGAAAGGTAAATATTGCGTGTTGTCACTCATATTTGGGAGCTAAGTATTAAAAACAACTGATCTCATGGAGACAGAGAGTAGAATGATGGTTAACCATAAAAGGACCAGAGGCAAGGAAGAATAGCAGGGAGGGTTGAATAAAGTGGGCATGGTTAATGGGTATAATATAGTTAGATAGGCTTGGTGCCTATAGCTCAGCAGCTAGGGCGCCAGCCACGTACACTGGGGCTGGAGGGCACAAACCTGGCCCTGGCCTGCCAAACAACAATAATAACAACTACAACAACAAAATAACTGGGCATTGTGGTGGGCGCCTATAGTCCCAGTTACTAGGGAGGCAGAGGCAAAAGAATTGCTTAAGCCCAAGAGTTTGAGGTTGCTATGAGCCGTGATGCCACAGCACTCTACTGAGGGCGACATAATGAGACTGTGTCTCAAAAAATATATATACAGTTAGATAGAAGGAACAATATTTGATAACACAACTAAGTACCTATAATGAACAATAAGTTAGGGTATACTATAAAATAACTAAAATAGTGGAATTGGAATGTTCCTAACACAATGAAATGTTAAATGCCTGAGGTGATGGATAGCCCAATTACCCTGATTTTATTAATTCACATTCTATGCCTGTATCAAAACATCACACACATCCTATAAGGATGTACAACTAAGCCAGGCAAGGTGGCTCACACCTGTAATCCTAACACTCTGGGAGGTTGAGGCGGGTGGATTGCCTGAGCTCAGGACTTGGAGACCAGCCTGAACAAGAGCAAGACCCTTTCTCTACTAAAAGTAAAAAAACTAGCCAGGTGTTGTAGGGGGGCGCCTGTGGTCCCAGCTATTTGGGAGGCTTAGGCAAGAGGATCACTTGAACCCAAGAGTTTGAGGTTGCTGTGAGCTACAACACCACAGCACTCTACCCAGGGCAGCGGAGCAAGACTATGTCTCAAAATAAATAAATAAATAAAAAGATGTACAACTATTATGGACCCATAATAATGAAAAACTAAAAAACATTTTAAAATAGCATTTATATGGAGAACAAAATTAGAGGACTGATACTATGTCGCTTCAGTGTTACTCTAAAGCTCCACTAAGCAAAGAGACTGTGATACTGATGAAAGAATAAACAAAAAAAAAGCGATAGAAGGCTGGGGCACAGTGGCTCACACCTGTAATCCTAGCACTTTGGGAGGCCGAGGCAGGTGGATTGCCTGAGCTCACAGGTTTGAGACCAGCCTGAGCCAGAACGAGACCTCATCTCTAGAAATAGCCAGGCATTGTGGAGCGCCTGTAGTTCCAGCTACTCAGGAGGCTGAGACAAGACAATCACTTGAGCCCAAGAGTTTGAGGTTGCTGTAAGATGTGACGTCACAGAACTCTACCAGGGACAACAAAGTAAGACTCTGTCTCAAAAAAAAATCAAAACAGGTGGCTCCCGTGGCTCAAAGGAGTAGGGCGCCAGCCCCATATACCAGAGGTAGCGGGTTCAAACCCAGCCCCAGCCAAAAACTGCAAAAAAAAAAAAAAAAGAAAGAAAGAAAAAAGAAAAAGAAAAAAGGCAATAGAACCAAATAAGCCAGGCACAGTGGCTCATGCCTGTAATCTTAGCACTTTGGGAGGCTGAGGTGGGTGGATTGAACAAAATATCTGAACAGACATCTCACCACATAAATAGTAAATAAGTATATGAAAATGTGTTTAACATCATATGTCATTAGGGAATTGCCAGTTTAAACAACAATGAGATACTAATACATATAGAAAAGCCAAAATTTTGCTGGCATGGTGGCTCATGCCTGTAATCCTAGCAGTCTGGGAGGCCGAGGTGGGTGGATTGCTTGAGCTCACAAGTTCGAGACCAGCCTGAGCAAAAGCAAGACCCCCGTCTCTACTAAAAATAGAAAAACTGAGGCAAAAGGATCGCTTGTGCCCAAATTGGAGATTACGGTGAGCTGTGATGCCACGGCACTCTACCCAGGGCAACAGCTTAAGACTGTCTCAAAAAAAAAAAGTAAAGAAAGAAAAGCCAACGGGCTGTGGCTCAACGGGCTAAGGCGCCAGCCACGTACACCTGAGCTGGCGGGTTCGAATCCAGCCCGGGCCCACCAAACAACAATAGTGGCTGCAACCAAAAAATGGCCAGGTGTTGTGGCAGGCACCTGTTGTCCCAGCTACTTGGGAGGCAGAGGCAGGAGACTCGCTTGAGCCCAGGAATTGGAGGTTGCTGTGAGCTGTGATGCCATGGCACTCTATCCAGGGTGACGGCTTGAGACTCTGTCTCAAAAAAAAAAAAGAAAGAAAGAAAGAAAGAAAAGCCAGAATTCAGAACATTAACACCACCAAATGTTGGCCAGTGTGTGGAGCAACAGAAACTCTCACTCATCACTAGAGGAAATGCAAAATGATAGTAGCTTTGGAAGACAATTTGCCGGTTTCTTACAAAATTGAACATACTTTTACCATATGATCCAGCAATTGCATGTCTTCATATTTACCCAAAGGAGTTGAAAACATGTCCACACAAAAGCCTGCACATGAATATTTATAGCAGTTTTAGTCATAATTGCCAAAAGTGAAATCAACCAAGATGTCTTTCAATAGTTGAATGGATGAACAGGATGAATATTACACAGCAGTAATATTCAACACTCAAAAGAAATAAGCTATTAAGCCATAAAAGGGCATGAAGAAAAATGAAGTGCATATTACTGAGTGAAAGCAGCAAATCTGAAAAGGGTACTGTCCCAATTTGTTTGTGCTGATATAATGGAATACCTGATACAATGGGTAATTTATAATGAACAGAAAATGATTTCTGGGCGGCCCCTGTGGCTCATCAAGTAGGGCGCCGGCCCCATATACCGAACGTGGCGGGTTCAAACCCGGCCTCGCCGAACTGCAAAACAGAAAACCAGCCAGGCGTTGCGGCGGGTGCCTGTAGTCCCAGCTACTCGGGAGGCTGAGGCAAGAGACTCGCCTAAGCCCAGGAGTTGGAGGTTGCTGTGAGCTCTGTGACGCCACAGCACTCTACCGAGGATGATAAAGTGAGAATCTGTCTGTCTCTAAAAAAAACCAAAAAAAATGATTAAATGATTTCTTACAGTCCTAGAGGCATGGAAGTCAAAGATGAAGGTGCTGGCAGGTTCAGTGTCTGGTGAGGGTCCTATATCTGCTTCCAAGATACCATTTTATTTATTTATTTACTTCTGAGACAGAGTCTCAAGTTGTCGCCCTAGATAGAGTACCGTAGCATCATAGCTCACAGCAACCTCCAACTCTTGGGCTCAACGATCCTCTTGCCTCAGTTTTTCTATTTTTAGTAGAGACGGGGGAAGTGGGGGGGGGTCTCGCTTTTTGCTCAGGCTGGTCTCCAACCTGTGAGCTCAGGCAATCCACTGGCCTCAGCCTCCTAGAGTGCTAGAATTACAGGCATGAACCACTTCACCCGGCCTATAGTGATTGTGATGTTTTATATTCTTGGATTTAATCCCTGCATTGCAATCCACTCATCTGCATGTATGTGAGCACCTTGAGGGGAGACATTGGTCTCTACATCCTCTGTAACTAGCACAACCATGGCACATAGTAGACGTTCAGGGAGACTGGATGAGTGACTACATCGCTAAATGTCATACTTTGACTCATACTGCACTGTGGCTGATGCTAACAGCTGGATTTGCTCCGTGGGAAGGTCTAATTCCATGACCTGGCCCACCTACTCTGTTCCAACCAGATGCATTTAATCCTGCTTATTTACACCTGGGACCTGAAATATATGAAAGATTTACGGATACAGTGAACGTGATAGTCATTATTTCCGGGAGGTTGCTCTTAGTAAACAAGTTGCATATGACCTAAATATGACACTAACACTGTTCTTTATGTATCCATTTACTTATCCAACCTTTTCCTTACTGTTCTTAAAATGTTGAATTCTGAAAATTATGATTTAGTAGGGACTAAATTAGTGGGATTTTATTTTACCTGTGGAAAAGATAGATAATCACAAAAACTTTGGAATAAAAAAAGTGCCCCTACTATTATTCTACAATCATTTTCTTTTTTCTTTTCTTTAGGCTGGGTTCAAACCCACCAGCCTCAGTGTATGTGACTGACACTGTAACCACTATGCTATGGGCACAGAGCCTAATCATTTTCATCTGTTAGTAGAAATTCAGGTTTTAATGACTCCATTTATTTTGCACCATCGTTTGTCATTTTGCTTGATTATTTATGAAACTTTTATGTGCTATCACTATCATAGTAAGGTGTTATGGAAATGGGGTAATGTCATACATTATGCTCAACATTGCAGCATAATTTTGAAAGTAGAAGAAGTGAAAATGTAGGTAATAAAATCTCTTGCTTATGTTTAAATACATATGGTAGGTTCGGTGCCTGTGGCTCAATGGGCTAAGGTGCCAGCCACTTACACCTGAGCTGGCAGGTTCGAATCCAGACCGGGCCCGCCAAACAACAATGATGGCTGCAACCAAAAAATGTTCAGGTGTTGTGGCGGGCACCTATAGTCCCAGCTACTTGGGAGGCAGAGGCAGGAGACTCGCTTGAGCCCAGGATTTGGAGGTTGCTGTGAGCTGTGATGCCACGGCACTCTATCCAGGGTGACAGCTTGAGGCTCTGTCTCAAAAAAATAAATAAATAAATAAAAATAAATAAATACATACGGTAGGCTCGGCGCCCATAGCACAGTGCTTGGGGCACCAGCCACATGCATTGAGACTGGCGGGTTCAAACCTGGCCCATGCCAGCTAAAAATGACAACTGCAACAAAAAAATAGCCAGGCTTTGTGGCAGTTGCCTGTAATCCCAGCTACTTGGGAGGCTAAGGCAAGAGAATCCCTTAAGCCCAAGTGCTTGAGATTGCTGTGAGCTGTGATTTCATTAGCACTCCACTGAGGGCAACACAGAGACACTCTGTCTCAAAAAATAAATATATGGGGCGGCACCTGTGGCTCAGTGGGTAGAGTGCTAGCCCCATATACTGAAGGTGGCGGGTTCAAACCTTGCCCCAGCCAAATTGCAACAAAAAAATAGCCAGGCGTTGTAGTGGGTGCCTGTAGTTCCAGCTACTTGGGAGGCTGAGGCAGGAGAATCGCCTAATCCCAAGAGTTGGAGGTTGCTGTGAGCTGTGTGACGCCATCATACTCTACCGAGGGTGATAAAGTGAGACTCTGTCTCTACAAAAAATAAATAAATATATATATGGTAATTAGAAAAGAAAGAGCCGTATGAAAATTTTTTTTTTTTTTGAGACAGAGCCTGAAGCTGTCACCCTGGAGAGAGTGCCGTGGCATCACAGCTCACAGCAACCTCCAATTCCTGGGCTTAAGCTAGTCTCCTGCCTCTGCCTCCCAAGTAGCTGGGACTACAGGCGCCCGCCACAACGCCCAGCCATTTTTTGGTTGCAGCCGTCATTGTTGTTTGGTGGGCCCAGGCTGGATTCAAACCCGCCAGCTCAGGTGTACATGGCTGACGCCTTAGCCCGTTGAGCCACAAGCGCCGAGCCTTATATGAAAATTTTTAAAAGCAAAATTTAAATATGCTGATAACTATTTCATAATAATTTAATGGAAGGAAATTTTTTCATAGCAGCTGTGCTCATTTATATTAAATTCATGTATATAATCAATCAAAACAAAGTGGTTACATGATAATGACTAATGTGATAATGATGAGACTCTGAAACAGGGGCAATTAAATATGTATCACTTGCCTTTCATATGTAAATTCCATCACTAACCAAGCATTACTGTTCTCTTGTATTTCTATATAACACTATGATTAAGAAGGGTATCATGATAGAATAACAAGAGAAAAGATCCTTATTTTGCATTTACAAATTTATAAGAAGAAAAATTTCCAGACCTAAATCACAGCAGAAAATCTTCCTTACCTGAGCGCTTAACAAATAGTTTACAATGAGAGTGCAACCAACAAATTTGTATCTAATCTACAATTCAGCTATAATTTTCTGGTGAGTATTGATCTGTTTCCTTATTTCTAGGAGAAAAACATACAAAGTGGTTTGGGTTTTTTTTTTTAATTTTCAATTCCAATGAATGGGAATATTTGTACTCTTTCATATCCAGTTATGTAACATTTAGCCACTTTGCCTGGAATGACTACATCAATAAATATGTGAATTTACCCCTTAAAGGAAAATAGATTTGCTAAGTATTTTGCATTTATTTTACTTAAATATTGAAGAAAGCTAGAGAATAGAGGTGCCCCAGTTAGAAATTCTGCCTATAGGCCGGGCATGGTGACTCATACCTACAATCCTAGTACTCTGGGAGGTTGCTCAGGAGTTCGAGACCAGCCTGAGGAAGAGTGAGACCTTGTCTCTAAAAGTAGTTGAGCATTGTGGCCGGTTTCTGTAGTCCCAGCTACTCAGGAGTCTGAGGCAAGAGGATCTCTTGAACCCAAGAGTTTGAGGTTGTTGGGAGCTATGATGACACTACACTCTGCCAGGGGCAACAAAGTTAGACTATGTGTCAAATACAAAAAGGGTTTTCTTCATCTTTGTAATGATATCATTTGTGGGAGTCATAAACACTGGAGATATTCTCTACTACTCTTGTCACCTACATCCAACCCATCAAAAAATCCTGTTGGCTCTACCCTCCAAACACGTCCAAACAACCCACCACTTCCTACCACTGCTGGCTATCCTGGTTTAGACTAGCATCATCTCTCACATACCGAAGGTGGCGGGTTCAAACCTGGCATCCGCCAAACTGCAAAACAGAAAACTAGCTGGGCGTTGTGACGGGCGCCTGTAGTCCCAGCTACTCGGGAGGCTGAGGTAAGAGAATCGCCTAAGCCCAAGAGTTGGAGGTTGCTGTGAGCTGTGTGATGCCACTGGCACTCTACCAAGGGTGACATTCAGTGAGACTCTGTCTCAAAAAAAAAAAAAATGTACAGCTCCAGGTGAGACTCGAACTCACAACCTCAGTATCACTCTGCAGCCGGACATAGTTACCGTGCGCTAGCCGATTACGCCACTGGAACACTGGCTACGTCCCTCCTCAGAAGACTCTTTCAGTTGGTCATAGCCACGTGACGTCACCGGACAGTTCCGCGTGCTGTTGCATATGCAAATTAAAAAGAAAAACTAGCCTGGCGTTGTGGCGCGCGCCTGTAGGCCCAGCTACTCGGGAGGCTGAGGCAAGAGAATTGCTTAAGCCCAGGAGTTGGAGGTTGCTGTGAGCTGTGTGACGGACGCCACGGCACTCTACGGAGGGAGATAAAGTGAGACTCTGTCTCTACAAAAAAAAAAAAAAAAAGATGGAACAGGGACTTTTGTGAGCTTATTTCAACAGATAGTAAGGCTTTCTTTTGCCTGCTTGCTAATAGATGTTTGTATGTGCGGGATATTTCAGTCTAAGACCTCAAGTCATCAGAACATACCATGCAGTAGCAAGGTTACACACGTGGAGACCTATAGTACTCAACTTCTAAATATGCAAACCTAAGAGTTGGGAAGGCCAAACTGGCTTAATTTAGATTACAACAAAATATTATAATCAATGGAAATTAGTTGTTTAATATCAGCTATTACTAATATAATGTGTAAATATCTTTTAATTCCCTTTCTTCTATATAACAAAAACTGAGATTATTCATCCCTGCACAGCTTATATTAACATGATTTTGCCGGTCATGGTGGCTCACATGTGTAATCCTAGCACTCTGAGAGGCCAAGGCAGGTGGATTGCCTGAGCTCAGGACTTAGAGACCAGCCTGAGCAACAGCAAAACCCTGTCTCTACTGAAAACAGAAAAATTAGCTGGGCATTGTAGAGGGTGCCTGTAGTCCCAGCTACTTGGGAGGCTGAGGCAAGTGGATTGCTCAAGCGCAAGAGTTTGAGATTGCTGTGAGCTATGATGCCAGAGCACTCTACCTGGGGTGACAGATGGAGACTCTCTCAAAAAAAAAAAAAATGACTTTATTCTTCCACTGGCTTCATCAGCATAATGTTAACCATTCCAGGAAACTCTTCCTCAGATAGATAAAAGTTTCAAATTAACTTACATTACATTCCAGAAACTTCCTAAATAAATCATCAGGAAAGTCTTGAAAGCTCTTTGGTGGACTGCTGGGTCTAAAAATCTTAAACCGGCTCGGCTCCTGTAGCTCAAGCGGCTAAGGCACCAGCCACATACATGGAAGCTGGTGGGTTTGAATCCAGCCCGGGCCCGCCAAACAACAATGACAAACAACCAAAAAATAGCCGGGTGTTGTGGCAGGGGCCTGTAATCCCAGCTACTTGGGAGGCTGAGGCAAGAGAATCGCTTAAAGCCCAAGAGTTGGAGGTTGCAACAGTTTGAGACTCTTGTCTCCAAAAAATAAAATCTTAAACTATTGTATAATTATCCTTACCCAATCGTAGCCAAATCCCTTTCCTCAATTGAAAGACCTAACAGATTAGACGTGAAAATCTTATAAATATCCTACCTTCATCCTCCCCACTTAAGTCTCTATTGAGGTAGTGCTCTCTGTAAGGATGGTCGTGTTTTATCTCTCTTTCCCTGCTTTCTTTCTCTTGCCAGCAGCCCTCCCACCCTTGTGGATTTCCTTTTTCACCAACCTTTGGGGAGATCAACATACCAAAAGGAAATCTTAATTCTTTCTCTTTACATTTCCCCAGCTCCTTTATCTTTTAGAATGTGTCCCAGTAGCCACAAGTGATTCCTGAAAATCTCCTGGACAGACAATAGAGGAAATGGACTCCAAGCCTCAAACCTACAAAAAAAAAAAATCATATCTTTAACAGGCAATGTCACTTAACAGCCATCTCTGCTAAAGAAGAGAAATGGATACAACTTCACACAGCCCATTCTATTCCCAGCACCAAATAGAAGGAGCAGATATGACAAGTCACCACACCCTGTTGATTTAACTACAGCCATCACACATCTTTTTTTTTTAAATTTTTTTTTAATTTTTTTTTTATTGAATCATAGCTGTGTACAATAATTCAATCATGGGGTACAGTGTGCGGGCTTCAGATACAATCGGAGATATTTCTATCAACCTGATTGTGATAACATTCAAGAGACTTTCTCATTACTATGTGAGAACATTTTTGATCCGTATTTAGAAGTTTTCTCCTGACCATTCAAATATACACCACTGGTGTGATCCTGCCCTTTATCCTCTCTCCCCCCAC
>CAUYRH010180421.1:0-12275 GCA_963574655.1 Perodicticus potto
TGGCGGGCGCCTGTAGTCCCAGCCTCTTGAGAGGCGGAGGCAGGAGACTCGCTTGAGCCCAGGAATTGGAGGTTGCTGTGAGCTATGATGCCATGGCACTCTATCCAGGGTGACAGCTTGAGACTCTGTCTCAAAAAAAAAAAAAAAAAAGAAAAAAGAAATCATCTTCATTGCTATTCACTCCAAAATAGTCTCATTTTAGAGTCTCCCTGTTTTTGGAAATACTCAAGAACTACAAAAAATGGCTGATATTAGTAACACCACTGGGGTTGTACAGAAGGCACAGATACTTAAAATGTTAAATTTTTTTCAAAATTTGAAATTTCTATTTAAAATATATAAATACTTTTACATTATAAAAGCTAGTTAGGCTAGAAGGGGAGAGCTTGAAAATATGCGTGAATATTCCAAACAGGCAATATCCTAGAATGTGAAGACAAGGTAGACAATTGTGCAAGGTAATCTATACATATATTGACATCGTATCTCCAGGGAATCTCCTGATTTTTAAAACTGGGATTTTTAAAAGGTTAATAATTATAAATGATAAGGCATTTTTACAAGTGTTATCTCATTTGATCCCCAAAATACCTTTTTTTTTTTAGTTAGAGTCTTACTTTGTTGCCCTCTGTAGAGTGCTATAGTGTCATAGCTCACAGCAACCTCAAAGTCTGGGTGATCCTCTTGCCTCAGCCTCCCCAGTAGCTGGGACTACAGGCACTTGTCACAGCCCCCAGCTATTTTTAGAGATGGAGTCTCAGACCTGGAGTGGTGGCTCATGCCTGTAATTCTAGCATTCTGGGAGGCCAAGGCAATAGATCGCCTGAGCCAGAGTGAGATATTGTCTTTTTTTTTTTTTTTTTTTTTAGAGACTGAGTCTCATTTTGTCGCCCTCAGTAGAGAGCTATGGCATCATAGCTCACAGCAACCTCCAACTCTTGGGCTTAGGCGATTCTCTTGCCTCAGCCTCCCAAGTAGCTGGGACTATGGGCACCTGCCACAAAACCCGGCTCTTTTTTTTTCCGTTGCAGTTTGGCCAGGGCCGGGTTTGAACCCGCCACCCTTGGTATATGGGCCCTGCGCCATACTCACTGAGCTACAGGCACTGCCCAGAGATCTTGTCTTTAAAAAAACAGATGGATGTTGTGGAAGGCACCGGTAGTCCCAGCTACTTGGAAGGCTGAGGCAAGAGAATCACTTGAGCTCAAGCGTTTGAGGTTGCTATGAACTATGACACCACCGCACTCTACCCAGGGCGACAAAGTAAGACTCTGTCTCAAAAAAAAAGAAAGAAAGAAAAAAGAAAGAAACGGAGTCTTGTTCTTGCTCTGGCTGGTCTCGAACTCCTGAGGCAATGCATCTACCTCCCAGAGTGCTAGGATTACAGGCATAAACTACCATACCTGGCCCAAAATAATCTTACATAGCAAGTTTAGATGTTATTACTGTTCTCATTTCAGAGGTAAAAAAGAGATTTAATAGACTGAGTGAAATCTTGTCCTAGCTTAAGGTCTATGGTCCATCCTTACCCCTACACCAGGAATTGAGGAGACTAACATATAATAAATATGCTAATTAATATAATTATTAATTGATTAATTCAACAAACATAATTTGAATGCCTACTAGGAGTCAGATCCAGGGCAAATCCCTGCTCTCAAGAAGCTAACAGCCTAACATCTGTAAATAGACAAAACACTATATGAAAAGTTCTTTAAGGGTACATATACAATGTGGAATAGAATCACAGAAAGGAACATCTAAGTGTGCCTAGAAAATTAGACTACATTGTCCTAAAAGAAGGGTGGCTAACCTCCTTTAAAAGACATACACACACACACACAAACACACACACACACATTTTAAAATAGAGTCTCAGTGTTTGCTCAGGTTAGAGTGCCATGGTGTCAGCCTAGCTCATAGCAACCTCCAACTCCTGGGTTTAAGCAATCCTCCTGCCTCAGCCTCCTGCGAGCTGGGAATACAGGCATGCTCTACCACATCTGGATAATTTTTTCTCTATTTTTAATAGAGACAGTGGGAGGGGGTTCACTCTTTCTCAAGCTGGTCTGGAACTCCTGAGCTCAAGTGATCCTCCCACCTGAGCCTCCTAGAGTGTTAGGATTACAGGCCTGAGCCACCTTGCCCAGCCAAAGGTATATTTTAAAAGGAGTACAAATATAGCTTCTTATTTGGGTGTATCCCCCTCCAGCATTCTCCACTCTAATTCTAATGGCCATTACTGGTTCTTAAGGAAGAAAAAAAATATTTCTAGAATGAATAAAATCAATTCATTCAGTCTCATAGCATGGTAGACATATCCAACCTCTTTTGCACAAGTACTGAGCTAACCAGCCTTCCAAATTGTATTTAGGAACACTGGGTTTATCCATTCCGGCAAGAGGAAATAAACATTCACTAAAAATAACCTGTTGCTATTTATTCTTCCCAGGTCCTCTTCTGTTGTGAATTAATAGATAGTTGTTCTGGTCTAAAAAGCAGCTGCGAGAGAGTTATTATGAGTCAGTTCTCTATACTTGTGCTGTCTAATGGAACTTTCTGTGATGATCTGCTGTTCAGTGGGGTAGCTAGCCACATGTGTCTATTGAGCATTTGAAATGTGGCTAGGGAAGTGATTTATAATGCTATTTAATTTTGATTAATGTAAATAGCCACATGTGGCTAATGGCTACCAATTGGGGAAGTTCAGCTTCAGACTCTTGCTACTCAAAAGTGTGGTCTGTGGACCAGCAGCATCCCCATCACCTTGTTAGCCTGTCAGAAATGCAGATTCCCAAGGCCTCCCACCCAGACCTACTGATTCAGAATCTCTGTGTTAACAAAATCCCCTGATGAGTTGTACACCCATCAACATTTTAAAGGGGCATGGTTATTTCTGGATAAGCTGAAAAAAAAGACCGAATGAAGAACATGTTTTGTGGTGACCCCTCCAAATTGTAGGTGCCCACTCTTGAAACCAGTATTCAGCATAAATGGTCTTCTTTTTTTGTACCTGTCTCTACCCTACTCCTTAAATGTAGCAGAAAGAGGAAAGGGAGAAGAGAGAGCCTGGAACACTGCAACCTAAAGAAAGTTAGTATAGGATATGGGATGCAGTGGGAAGAGTACCTATGTATTTCGCAGGGATGTTCATGCAAAATAAAATGATGTCATTTCCTTGATAATTACTGAATATGAATGATGAATATATGAGAGTTCACTGTACTAGTTACTCTACTTTTGTGTATGTTTCTCTACAAACACTTTGAAAATGTTTGAAAATTTTCAAAATAAAAAAATAGATGTGATTTCAGCGATGATGTGCGTGATGGCCCACCTCCAAGATGGTCCCCAGTGATCCTCTCCTAGTATTTTTGACCTTGTGTAGCCCCTCCACATTCAATCAAGGCTTGTATATGTGATCAAAGTAGAGGTGACAGGTGTAACTTCAAAGAGCTAGGTCACTGTGACTTCTGTCTTGCTCTCTTGGATCACTTGCTCTGAGGAAAGTCAGCCCCCATGCTATGAGGATAATCAAGCCATCTTGTGGACAGGCACCAATATTTCCTGCCAACAGCCAGTCATGTGAATGATACATGTAAGTAAACCTCTGTGGAAGTTGATCTACTGAGCCCAATCAAGCCTTCTAATGACTATAGCTCATCTGACATATAACCTCAACTGCATAAGAAGCCTCCAAACCAGAACTGTCCACTACGGCACTCCCAAACCTCTGACCAACAGAAACTGAAAGACAATAAGTTTATATTTCTGTAGTAAGCCACTAAGTCTTGGGAAAATTTGATATATAGCAGTACATAACCGATGCAACATGATTTCAGGATTTCTCCCTGCCCTCCAAAAACAACATCCTCTTCATGTTTGCACTGTTGCCTGATACATGTATAAACAGGAAAATGAAGATCTTTTCACACCATGCATAAGGTTAACATGCTAATAACTTTTTTTTTTTTTGAGACAGAGCCTCCAGCTGTCACCCTGGATAGAGTGCTGTGGCATCACAGCTCACAGCAACCACCAATTCCTAGGCTCAAGTGAGTCTCTTGCCTCCACCTCCCAAGTAGCTGGGACTACAGGCGTCCACCACAACACCTGGCCATTACTTGGTTGCAGCCATCATTGTTGTTTGACAGGCCCAGGCTGGATTCGAACCCGCCAGCTCAGGTGTACATGGCTGGCACCTTAGCCCGTTGAGCCACAGGCGCAGAGCCACTAATACCTCTTGAGATAAAATAATCTATTTACTTAAAGTCCTGATAAAACATGTGACAGACATAAATTATTTTTGAAACTCTTAGTCTGGTAGGGCATGGTGGCTCACACTTGTAATCCTAGCACTCTGGGACGCCGAGGTGCAAGGATCCCTCGAGCTCAGGAGTTTGAGACCAGCCTGAGCAAGAGTGACCTTGTCTCTACCCAAACTGAAAAATTAGCCGGTTTTTGCCACAGGCATCTTTAATCCCCGCTACTTGGGAGGCTGAGGCAAGAGGATACTTTGAGCCCAAGAGTTTGAGATTGCTGTGAGCTGTGATGCCACAGCACTCTACCTGAGTCAACTGAGTGAGACTCTGTCTCAAAAACTAAATATTTATAGTTTATATTTATTTATATATATTAAAAATAAAATTGAAAAAATATCTTAGCAAGCTAATCTATTGTGACATTAATTTCAGTATTAGTTTTGCTGTTGCAAGAGTCTAGAAAGAAAAAAAGGTAATTTCTCCCCTATATTCCATCTCTTTTAGAGTAGCTAAAATCTTAAATTATAAGGTTCCTATATTCCCCTTTGCTCACCCTCCACAACATACTGGTTAACCGCTTCTTCTTGTTATACGGACCACCCTAAGGACACCCCTTCACCCTTACCACTGACCTTCATCTCGAAGATTAGGTAATAGAGAAACTAGCCAGAATTGCTCCCGGAAGGGAGTGGGGGAAGCTAGTACTGGTTTACAAAGAGGGCAAATGGCCAGACCTAAGGAATTAATGACTTCCTCCAAGCTGGGAAGGGTTTTGGAGTTTTCACGAATGGAAACTTGTCCCTGGCTCGCATGCATTCCCCCTGTGTGTAGCAGGTGGAGTGAGGAGAGCTGCCAGGGGTGTAGACCAGAGGGGAGCTCAGGCCTGGGCCTGGAGGCACCAAAGATACACCTACTTCTCCCACTCCTACACAGCTGGCTCACAGGGTAGGGGGCTGTGCCCTTCAGTGATAACCTCAAGGGTCACAGAAGAATAGCATCCATCAAAACTGGGAAGGAAAAAAACCTTTCCTCAAATTTTGGAACTTTACAGCTCCATAGAGAAGGGAGGGGGAAATTTCCTCAAGTCGTGACTAATGAATTTCCCGCCAACACTGACAGGTGGGAGCTGAGCCAGATGCCTTTAATTTGTAAAATTAAAAGATATATGACGCTTCTTGCCCCAGAGCCAGTTGCTGTTAATTGATCTCAGTTAGACATACTTTTCCTGAGGGTGGGTTTGGGTGCAAGGAAGGGTAGTGGGGTGGGGGGTTGTAATAAAGCAGCCTGAGAGGCCGGGGGCCTTCTTCCTGACAGTTTCCATCACCAACTCGGGATCCCGGGCACCTTCACAGAGAAAATAACCCCGCGCGGGGACAGCGGCGATAACCCTGCGCACGTCCGCCGGGACGGCTGGGACACAAACACACGCACGTGCGCCCCGCCCCCGCCGCGCGCACGCGCCCCGAGGCTCCGGCAGCGGCGACGGGCGCGCGCGCGCGGTGCTCCAGCCCCCACGCCGCTCCCTCGGCTCGGATCGCGGCGCCTCCCGCTCCCCGCACCGCTCCACACCAGGCCTGCAGACCCCGGGGCGGCTACTGTGGTCGGCGGACTCCGGCGGACGCAGCGACTGAGGCGGCGGCGCTGGCGAGCAGAGCGGAGCCGGGCAAGTCCCAGGGAGGCGATGTTGCCTGGCGCGGGCCCCTGCGTAAGGCGGGCGCTGTGACAGGCCGGCCGGTGAGACACCGCCGGGGGAGGCCGCGACGGAGCTCCCGGACCAGCCATGGGCTGAGACACGTCCTCGCCGAACAGGTGCAGTGAACAGAGGTCCCGGGGGGTGGGGAGCCCTCCTCCTCAGCCCCATCAGGGTGCGTCCTACACAGCCTGGTGCCCTGTTGACCTTCCCTCAGCTCCTCCCCACAGGCCTTGTCTACCCCGCCTCCAAACCCGGCCTGTGCAATCCCTGTGACCCCCAACAGTCCCTGACATCTTGTGCAAACCCCTATCCTATACCCCTGTGACCCCAGCCCTATGGGCCCTTGTGCCATCTCCTCGGCGTCCCTAGTATTTTGAGCCCACTCCCTGTACGGTGCCTGGGAACTACTCAGCATCTCTTTTCTTTCTCTTCTACTGCAAAGGGGAGAGGGGTTGGGGAGTGGGAGGGGAAGTGGGAGAAGTGGTCCTTCCCTATAGAGTCCTCAGTGACCACAAACCCATCCTCTTTCTCTCAAGTGACCCTTCTGTACCCCACCAGAACATGCCTGGGTAACTTCCTCTCAGATCTTCCTTGTGGCCTTCCTCGCCCACTCTAGTGACACTATGCAACCCCAGCATGACCTGCGAGGCCTCTGGCTCCTGCTGCTGTCTTTGTTCCTGCTCCTTTTTGAGGTGGCCAGAGCTGGCCGACCCCTGGTTAGCTGTCCTGCGGTCTGCTTGTGCGCCAGCAACATCCTCAGCTGCTCCAAGCAGCAACTGCCCAACGTGCCCCATTCCTTGCCCAGTTACACAGCACTGCTGGACCTCAGCCACAACAATCTGAGCCGCCTACGGGCTGAATGGACCCCTACCCGCCTGACCCACCTGCACTCCCTGCTGCTGAGCCACAACCACCTGAACTTCATCTCCTCTGAGGCCTTTTCCCCAGTCCCCAACCTGCGCTACCTGGACCTCTCCTCCAACCAGCTGCGGACGCTGGATGAGTTCCTGTTCAGTGAACTGGAAGCGCTGGAGGTGCTGCTGCTCTACAACAACCACATTGCGGCAGTGGACCGATCCGCCTTCGACAACATGGCCCAGCTGCAGAAACTCTACTTGAGCCAGAACCAGATCTCCCGCTTCCCCCTGGAACTGGTCAAGGAAGGAGCCAAGCTACCCAAACTAACACTCCTGGATCTCTCCTCTAACAAGCTGAATAAGTTGCCCTTGCCTGACCTGCAGAAGCTGCCAGCCTGGATCAAGAACGGGCTGTACCTACACAACAATCCCCTGCACTGCGACTGTGAGCTTTCCCAGCTCTTTTCACACTGGCAGTACCGGCAGCTGAGCTCCGTCATGGACTTTCAGGAGGACCTATACTGCATGAGCTCCAAGAGGCTGCACAATGTTTTCAACCTGAGTTTCCTCAACTGTAGCGAGTACAAGGAGCGTGCCTGGGAAGCCCACCTGGGTGATACCTTCACCATCAAGTGTGACACCAAGCAGCAGGGGATGACCAAGATGTGGGTGACACCAAGCAATGAACGGGTGCTAGATCAGGGGACCAATGGCACAGCAACAGTGACCAAGGATGGCAGTCTTCATTTCCACCACGTGCAGGTTGAGGACGGTGGTGTGTATACCTGCTATGCCACGGGGGACACTTTCAATGAGACACTGTCTGTGGAGTTGAAAGTGTATAATTCCACCTCTCACGGACACCATGACACCCTAAACACAGCCTATACCACCCTAGTGGGCTGTATTCTCAGTGTGGTCCTGGTCCTCATATACCTATACCTCACCCCTTGCCGCTGCTGGTGCCGGGGTGTAGAAAAGCCTTCCAGCCATCAAGGAGACAGCCTCAGCTCTTCCATGCTTAGTACCACACCCAACCATGATCCTATGGCTGGTGGGGACAAAGATGATGGTTTTGACCGGCGGGTGGCCTTCCTGGAACCTGCTGGACCCGGGCAGGGTCAAAATGGCAAGCTCAAACCAGGCAACACCTTGCCGGTGCCCGAGGCAACAGGCAAGGGCCAACGGAGGATGTCAGATCCAGAATCAGTCAGCTCGGTCTTCTCTGATACGCCCATTGTGGTGTGAACAGGATGGGTTGGTGGGGAGATTCTGCCCCAGGAGAGGTAATGCACCCCTGAAGGATATGAGGGGATGGAAAGAGAGGGCTGGCTGGCCAAGGGAGTGGGTTCTTCCTGATCTCAAGGGAATTGGTCACAGGTACAACAGAGGGCAAGACCCTAACTAGGGTGTGGCTGCCATAATCTTCAAATATGGATATGTTAATCCTCGGGCAAATGCTACACCCCCTACCCAAAGCCCTGGCAGTTCTCAATGTGGTTGAGGAAGAGAAACATGTCTGAGCTGAATGGGAATGAGGAAGGAATGAGGGGAAAAGCAGATCCCTTAAACTTTTTTGAGGTCATCCCTAGCTCCTTAAGAGAAAATTCTTTGGAAAAAAAAAATTGTTTTCTGTCTCTGCCCACCATATCTATGATGTTGTGTTTGGAGCACTTCCACAGGAGCCACACTAGGGGAAACTGTGGTATCTTCTTTGGTCAGGAAGTCATACTTCACATCTGGGGAAATTGGAAACCTTTGGAAAATGAGTCAGGAAAAGACTGAGACCTCAATCAATAAAACGCCCCAAAGCTACTGAGAGACTTCACTAAAGCCTTCCTCTTTCTCCATAAGCCCTGGGTGGGTAGATCTTGGCAGGAGCCTGGCCTTTTGCCTGTTTGGTTATGGTAGCAATGTGGGATGTGCCTTGTCCTGGGACCAGTGGCACAGAGGGGTACAGCATGAACTGATAGATGTGTTTCACAGCAGAAGTGCCAGCACAGAACTTGCAGATGGGGGGTGAACTCCAGATAGGCTAATTCCCTGGTTGGTGAAACCCTTGGTTAGCATTTGATTCTCAGCATCTGTGTGAAAGACCGCTCTGGGGGCTGCTGAAGGCAGAGCTTTTGTGGATGCCTGCCACAGATGTGGCCCACTTTACCCTAGGATGAAGGTAAATCTGCGTCTCTTATGTAGCATCCAGCTAGTCCTAACTGATTTTCTGCCTAATACCTTCTCTTCATTCAGTCTCCCTATCAACCTCAGGTGGTATTCTGAGTTTTCCCTAATATGCTTCTCTGCAAAGGGTGAAGTCCAGGAAAGTCTGGCCTTAGCTGGATTAGACTGGGCTTGGTTGGAGGTAGAGGGGACCTGGTATGTATCTCCTCTGTGTTGATAAGGCTTCCTCACTCAGAGATCTCACTCCTGCTGCAAAGCCAAAGCATGGGAGTTTGTCATCAGAGGGGTTGGAATCAGGTGGTCTCTGCCCCAGAATGGCAATTTGGAGTGGCTTAGAGTTCTGCCCTCTCCACAACATTCTGGGCAGTCTGTAGCAGAGACAATTGGTAACACTAAACTTTCAGAAGGAAAGTTCTGCCACCCATCCCTCTTAGAAGTCTGTGCAGTTGTGGTGGTCAGGCCAGAGGAGCTTAAGAATAAGCTCAATATTATGTTCCACCCAGGTTGCAGAATACTTCAGGTATGGAGATGACGGACCCCTTTAACTTCTCCCTTTGGTAACACTGGATGCCCTGGGAAGTGGTTGCTCTGAGCTTTGGCAGGGGATGAGCAGGGCAAAGGTGAACATGTTTTCTGACCATTGGTCTTTTTCAGTGTCTCTTCTCTCCCATATTTATTGTTCATTGGAAGTTCTCCAGATCCTGTAGTTTTCTGACCTGCTCTTTAGGTTCCAAGAGGTGTTATTTACCTGCAGGTGAGGGCTGCTTGCTAGGAGGGCCTGACTATTAAACATCCTGTGAAGATTGGGGAAGGCGACTGGAACTCAACACTTCCCCTTGTCTGGTCCTGAGATCTCAAGACTGCTGTCTGTCCTTTATTAGTAACCTAGTCTTGCTGAGAGAAAGGTGCAGCATTCCCCTCAAGTACTTGCATGCTCATAGGTATGCATGCTTATAGGTATGCATGCACAACAGCACCTTGACTTCCATCAGGACAGTGAATCTCTAGTTCCCACTAATGCCACTCTCAGAATGGTCTCCACCTATGTGCACAACTTCACACAATTTTCTTGCCCTGTAGGAGAGACAGTGACCATGCCAGGCTCCTCAAATATACAAACTCTTGTACTTTCATTTCTGACTTCCCTGATGCTTCACTCACATCTTTGTGGCACTGAATCACTTTTCCGCAAAGGCTGGTGTTAGGAGAACCATGGGTTGAAGACCTTGGAAAAAGGGGTGGTGAGGCGCTAGCTGGTTCTTCAGGCTCCTCAGAAACCTCCCTTAGATTAAAGACTATATATGAGAAATTAAGATAGAACTAGGTCAATGAAGGACCCAGAAGGAAACTGGCAGGGTGCCAAGCAGCTGTGAGTTGTTCTTCCTATGTTGACTGCTCACAGGCAAAAAAAAGTTGTCTGGTTATATTCCAGAGACTTCTGAGAATTTTGTTACTGGAGCTACAGTAACCAGAACTCCCTCCTCAGACTCAACAGGAAACCTGGGGAAATTTCATCTCCATGCTACAGTTTTCCCTCTTGGCACCATGTAGGGTTCTGAAAATCTTTAAAGTGAATGTCAAATGAAGCAGGCATTCTGGTGGAACTCCTAAGGACTAGGAGGGCCATTTTCTTCATAAGTTCTACCCAGTTTAGGGAATAAGAAAAGGCCCTGAAGTTGAGTCTCTCTACTATATCCATTGGGTTGGCCCCTGGTTTGAGACACCTAGTATGTGCCTGGCTGACTCACCAAGAAATTTAACTGATTAGCTTCTTCCTATGGTTTCACTTGATAGAACCCAGAGGTAGCCTTTTAATTGAAGGATTGAGTATTCAGCATATGTAAGCTCAATAGAACCCTGGGTAGAGAACTACCAGGTGTGGTTATAAGAAAAGGCTGGGAGATCACCTCCTCTCCACACTCCACCCTGCACCATAAACCAGACATGTCTCCCAGGAAGCAGGTGTTCCTGGAGACAGAGTGTGACAGGGCTCTACAATCTATGTAATTGTGATTTTTTTTTTTTTGGCCTGTATTTAGGGGGCCCTCAAGGAAGGGGCCAGGAGAGGGTACACCCCAGCTGGGGAAGAGCAAAGCTGACTGATTGCACTTTTCTGTGTTCTTACCTCTGTACTTCCTTGTAGCCCTGCTGGCAAAGCAAGCCAGCTTCCCATGTCCAGGACCCTGTTTCTACCACTTGTGTATAACCAGGCTGACAAACCTTGGAGCCTCTGGGCTCTGAAAACTAGACAATGATCATTAAACCTGGCTTGAGTCTCTGTTCTGGCACAATCTGGTTTATTTACCTTTTCAGCCTGTGGGTGGGATGGAGACAACTTCAGAAGGATATGGCCTATCTAGGGAGAGAATCTTCTAGAGAAGAGTCTCACTTTCTCACCCTCGGTATAGTGCTGTGGTGTCACAGCTCACAGCAACCTCCAGCTCTTGGGCTTAGGTGATTCTCTTGCCTCAGCCTCCCGAGTAGCTGGGACTACAGGCGCCCACCACAACGTCCAGCTATTTTTTTGTTGCAGTTTGGCCAGGGCCAGGTTTGAACCCACCACCCTTGGTATATGGGGCTGGTGCCCTACTTACTGAGCCACAGGCGCCGCTCTAGAGAGAGAATCTTTAAATAAGGACATGGAAATCCACATCAAGTCATTAAGATAGACCAGGGATCAGCAAACCTTTTCTGTAATAAGCAAGATAGTAAATATTTTAGGATTTATAGGATAGATGTCTCTGTTACCACTTGGTTGTGCCACTGGAACAGCAGTATAGCACAGACAGTATATAAGTGAACGACTGTGGGTCTGTTCCAATAAGACTCTGTGGACACTGAAATGTGAATTTCATATCATTTTAACATGTCTTGAGTTTTTTTAACCACTTAAAAATATAAAAACTATTATTAGCTCACAGACCACATAAAACTAGGCAGTGGGCTACTTTAACCAACAGACCATAGTTTGCTGTCCCCTTAGATGTAGAGTCTCAAAAGAAATGTCACTAAGGCTTCAGAGTTCAGAAATCGCATGACTTGGGGCTAAGACATGTAGATAATGAAGGCTTCCTAAATCTCTAGGAAGAAGAGTTGCCTCCCTGTAGAGTAAGTACTATTAGAATTCTGGATCAAGCCTACTAACCATAATATGGGAAAATGCTTGGACTGGGTTTTTTTTTTTTTTTTTTTTTTTTTTTGAAACAACCAAAAACAGGAAACCCGGATAGAGTTGGGTGGCATAACCCCCAAAACCAAATCCGTGGCACAAGCAAGTCAACAGCC
>CAUYRH010180431.1:0-17469 GCA_963574655.1 Perodicticus potto
AGATTCACATGTGAGCCACAATGGAAACCCTGGCACTTCAAAACAGAACCCTTCTAATCCTCTTCAGCATTTGATTCCAAACTCAAACTTGGAGAGTGAACCCAGAATTCAAGCAGATATGCTAAAGCAGGCTACCAAGGAAAGAGTCAATGATTTCCATAAATTGAAGCAAAGTAAGAATCAATTGATGAATATTATGCTAAAAAGATTTCGTTAAATATAGTATGAATTAAGGCCTTCATTATTATAATTTCCACCTAATGAATGTGTAGTGAAGTTATGTGTAATGAGAAGGTATGAAAGTGTTAAAATTTAAAAGAAAAGCAGGTTTTAAATTGATAGATCCTATTTTAAAGAAAACTTGAAAAAGCATCTCATGCTCTCCAATGTTAAATAATAAATTTCAGGTGAGTTGATTTTTTAAAAAATGCTATTCTTACGAATGTAAACTTTCTTGAAGAAATGAGAAAAGATACATTTTGATAGGCTAATGAATGAAAATTTTAATTAGAAGGAAGGGAAGAGAAATAGTTTTGAAACAACAGGGCATTCTGGGAGAAATATACCTGGGGAAACTGCCATGGTGGAGGGTTCAATGCTGCTTCTTCCTCCATGCTCTCTAATTGCAGTTTGCCTCATTTAGATGTTAGGAAGTATAAAAAACATTTTGGTAGTAGAGAGAATTTGGGGTGGAACAGTATCTCTTAGATCAGCTCCTTAAACTGTGTTTTTCACTCCTTTTACTCTTCATGCCTTCTTTCCAGCTTCATCTCTGAATAGATAGAATCTCTAAAAGCTCCAATTTGTCTTTGTTTTTTATGATGGCTTCTGTGGTAGCAGCTGTTCAGAGCAGTGGTTAGGCAGTGATTTGTACACAAGTTGTCTGTAGCCAAACAACTGGACATATTTGTGAAATTATTCAAGGAATTTTTGTTGGTCCTTACAGTAGCCATTCACATTTCCATATATATGTGAATATATAGTTTATATATTAATCATTTAATTGACTTTCCTTCCTTGATATTTTAAAGCATATCTTGACCAAAGTATTATATGAATAATGTTTTTATTTACAAGAATGTGACTAATGTTTTAAAAATAGTGAAAAAAGTATTTCTTCAAAATTAGTTTGGGGGATTGTCCTGACAATCAACAAGAAAAGGTATAATCTAAGAACATAATAAACAAAATATGTGGTGGTTTACATCTGTAATCCCAGCACTTTGGGAGGCTGAGGCAGGAGAATTGCTTGAGTCTAGGAGTTTAAGACCAATTTGGTGGCATAGTGAGTCCCTATCTCTACAAAAAATTAAAATTAAAAAATTAACCATTAGTTTATAGTTCGAGCCAATTAGGAGACTGAGGCAAGAAGATTTCTTGAGCCCAGGAGTTTGAGGGTTTAGTAAACTGTGATTGTGCCACTGATCTTCAGCCTGGGTACCAGAGCAAGGCCCTGTCTCAAAAATAAATAAATAAATAAATAAACTTATATTATTCCCAATTTTTTTTTTAAATTTTGCCTTACCATAGTTTTTAAAAACTGATCTTTGGGTAAAGAAAGTAATGGGAAATTATTACTCTTTACAGTTTATTTTGAAAAGAGCCTATTGAGTTTTAAATTTACTCCAATTTTTTTTCCATGTTTCATTAATGTATATAGAGAGTTGAAATCAATGCATGCACTATTTTGTGATTTGCTTTATTTTTTTTCTTTTTGCTGTTATTTGCATTTATTTTATGTTTCATCTATTCCCGTCCCTTAAGTTTTTGTTTTCTCAGTTTCTTCTAGGATATACCTTTATTCTGTGCAACCTCTTCTTCTGATTTTGGAACAATCTGTTTCTTTTCAGTGAGGATCATCTTGATGTGGCAGGGAGAGCTCATGTATGGGTTAATCCAACCATGAGCTCTATAAGTTTGGTGGTGATGCATTTTGGGTGCTTTGTTCACCTGGAAATGCTCAGTGACCAGAGAATGTACATCTAAACCCATAAGCTCAGTACTATTTTCTGTATTTTTTAGCATGTGCAGCAAGAACTCAGCACTCTTTTTGGGCCACCGACCCTGTGTCCAGCCCCATGATTTGATCTGGGCACACTTACCAACTCCACCATTGTAAGGTGGGAATGGTACACATTGTTTCTTTAAAGTGACATCTTTCAAGCGAGGCACAGTGACTCACACCTGTAATCCTAGCACTCTGGGAGGCTGAGGCAGGTGGATTTCTTGAGTTCACAAATTCAAGACTAGCCTAAGCAACAGCAGGAACCCATCTTTACTAAAAATAGAAAAAACTAGCTGGGCTTTGTGGTGGTCACCTGTAGTCCCAGCTACTCAGGAGGCTGAGGCAAGAGGATTGCTTGAACTCAGGAGTTCAAGGTTGCTTTGGGCTGTGACAGCACAGCACTGACCCAGGGTGACAGAGTGAGACTCTGTCTCAAAAAACAAAACAAAACCAAAAAAATAAAGTGGTATCTTTCCCACACTTGGTGGCTTTTCGTATGTGCATATCCTTAATGGCCTGGGCAGTTTCATGTGTGTTCTTAAAGTAAATGTGAAGATTTGAACCTCTTGACTTGTATGATTTTCTGAGGTTTTCTGGGTCAGGTAAATCCATTCCATAGATCAGCTCAGGCCACCTAGGGGAAGAGCTTGTGATTTACTTTAATTGACATTATTTCATGCATACCTTTTTACCTATCAAATAGTTATATACAGGCTGTGGATGGTGGCTCACACCTGTAATCCTAGCACTCTCACCATCTTATTTTCCCAAATTTTTTTTTTAAATTTTGCCTTACCCTAGTTTTTAAAAACTGATCTTCGGGTAAAGAAAATAATTGGAAATAATTACTGGGAAATTATTAGTCTTTACAGTAATTATTATTTCCTATTTCCTAATCAATTATTTCCTATTCCTCTACTTTAAAAGTACAGCCCTTAGGCCCAGCTCAGTGACTTATGCCTATAATCCTAGCACTTTGAGAAGCAAAGGTAGGTGGATTGCTTGAAGTCAGGAGTTTGAGACTAGCCTGATCAAGAGCAACACCTCATCTCTTCTAAAAATGGACATGGTGGCACATATCACGTTGTCTCAGCTACTTAAGAGACTGAGAAAAGAAAATTATTTGAGTCTAGCAGTTTGAGGTTGTAGTGAGCTACAGATGACGCTATTGCACTGTACCCGAGCAGCCTAGTTAAGACTCTGTTTCTTCCCTCACCCCCCAAAAAAGTATAGCCCTAAGAAATTATTGAGCCAAAGCCGTAGACTAGCTTCTCCTGTTGCATATTGTCAGATTGTTCTCTAGAAAGCTCTTAACAATGTCACTGGAGATATTATAAGTTTATTTCTCTATAGCCTGGCCACATTGATTTTTTTTTTTTTTTGTCTTTTATAAGGTATTTAGAATATAGAGTTTCCTTAAATAGGTTTTAATAAGCATTTACTTTTTTCTTTTTAGAGTCAGAGTCTTACTTTATTGCCCTTGGTAGAGTGCTATGGCGTCACTACTCACAGCAACGTTCAGCTCCTGGGGCTTAGGCAATTCTCTCGCCTCAACCTCCCGAGTAGCTGGGACTACAGGCACCCACCACAATGCCCGGCTGTTTTTTCATTGCAGTTTGGCCGGGGCTGGGTTTGAACCTACCACTCTCAGTGAATGGGGCTCAGCACCACTGAGCCACAGGTGCTGCCCCCTAGTGGTCTATTTTTCTTCTTTTTTTTTTTTGTTGTAGACACAGAGTCTCACTTTATCACTTTATCGCCCTTGGTAGAGTGCTGTGGCATCACACGGCTCACAGCAACCTCCAACTCCTGGACGTAGGCGATTCTCTTGTCTCAGCCTCCCGAGTAGCTGGGACTACAGGTGCCCGCCACAACACCCGGCTAGTTTTTTGTTTTCTGTAGTTTGACCGGCCAGGTTTGAACCCGCCTCCTTCGGTATCTGGGGCCGGCCCCCTACTCCCTGAGCCACAGGCGTTGCCCCTTATTGGTCTATTTTTATATGAGGAGTTTTATTGTAATTATTTTTTGGTATATAATCTGTGCATTAGTTTTGATCACTTAAACTGGGTACTTTGTAGATTGTTTCTATATATTTGTATTAGGTCTTTATAACTAATTCAGATGCTAGTCTTTTATAACTTCTTTTATCAGTTTTCCTCATCTATTGTTCTTGCTATAAGACTTTATTCTGGGCTCGGCGCCTGTGGCTCAACAGGCTAAGGCGCCAGCCACGTACACCTGAGCTGGCAGGTTCGAATCCAGCACGGCCCGCCAAACAACAATGACAGCTGCAACCAAAAAAACAGCCGGTCGTTGTGGCGGGCGCCTGTAGTCCCAGCTACTTGGGAGGCGGAGGCAGGAGACTCACATGAGCCCAGGAATTGGAGGTTGCTGTGAGCTCTGATGCCACAGCACTCTATCCAGGGTGACAGCTTGAGGCTCTGTCTCAAAAAAAAAAAAAGAAAGAAAGAAAAAAGGACTTTATTCTGTTTTATCATATAAAATTTTTAAAATTAAAAATAATTCCTTGTTGTGGTAAAGCACATAAAAATTTCACCAAAGTAGCGTTTTGTGGTTTCACAATGTAGTGCAATTATCACCCCTATCTAGTTCCAGAACATTTTCTTCACCCCAAAAGAAAACTGGACCCATTAAACAGTTACTGCCTGTTCTCTGCTACCCACAGGACCTGGCAATCACTAATTTGCCTTCTGTCTCCATGTCTGTGGAATCACCTATTTTGTATGTTTCATATAAATGGAATCATATAATATATGGCCTTTTGTGTCTAGCTTCTTTTTTTTTTTTGCAGTTTTTGGCCGTGGCCGGGTTTGAACCCGCCACCTCTGGTATATGGGGCCGGCACCCTGTCTAGCTTCTTTTTTAGCATAATTTTTTTCAAACTTCAGCCACAATGTAGCATGTATCAATGTTTTATTTCTTTTTATGATGGATAATATTCAGTCGTAGAGGTACATTTTGTTGATTTATCTGTTGATGTACATATGGGTTGTTTCTACACTTTGACTATTATGGATAGTGCTATTGTGAACATTCATGGGTAAGTTTTTAAGCCAGGTGTGGTGGCTCACCTGTAATCCTAGCACTCTGGGAGGCTGAGGTGGGTGGATTGCTTGAGTTCAAGAATTCTAGACCAGCCTGAGCAAGAGTGAGACCTCCTGTCTACAAAAAGATGGAAAAATTAGCTTAGGCATGGTGGCAGGCACCTATAATCCGAGCTATTCAGGAGGCTGAGGCAAGAGGATCACTTGAACCCAAGAGTTTGAGGTTGCTGTGAGCTATGATGCCATGACACACTACCCAGAGCAATGGAGTGAGACTCTATCTATAAAAAAAAAAAAAAAAAAAAAAAAAGGGATTTTTGGAATACCTGTTTTCAGTTCTTTTGGATATATATCTAGATATGGAATTGCTAAGTCATATGGTAATGCTTTGTTTTACTTTTTGAGGCATTACCAAACTGTTTTTCACAACAGCTGCACCATTTTATATTTCCACCAGCAGTATGTGAGAGTTCCAAATTTTCTACATACTTGTCAACACTTAATATCTTCCTTCCTTCCTTCTAATATTGCCATCTTAGTGTGTGTGGAGGGGTATTGGATTGCATTGTGGTTTTGGTTTGCATATCCCTAATGACTAACGACATTGAGCTTCTTTTTGTGTACTTTTGTTTATTTGTATATCTTTTCCTTATGAGTTGGAATACAGTGGTATGATGATAGATCACTGCAGCCTTGAACTGAGTTCAAGAAATCTTCCTGCCTTAGTCTCCCAAGTATTTAGAACTACAGGTATGCATCACCACACCCAGATAATTTTTAAAAAAATTTTGTAGGGTGGCCCCTGTGGCTCATCCAGTAGGGCGCTGGCCCCATATACCAAAGGTGGCGGGTTCAAACCCAGCCTCGGCTGAACTGCAAAACAGAAAAATAGCTGGGTGTTATGGCGGGCTCCTGTAGTCCCAGCTACTCGGGAGGCTGAGGCAAGAGAATCGCCTAAGTCCAGGAGTTGGAGGTTGCTGTGAGCTGTGTGATGTCACAGCACTCTACTGAGGGCAATAAAGTGAGACTTTATCTCTAAACAAAAATAAATAAATAAAATAAATAAATAAATAAAATTTGTAGAGACAAGGTCTCACTGTGTTGTCCAGGCTGGTTTGGAACTCCTAGCCTCAAGCCATCCTTCTGCCTCAGTCTCCAAAAATGTTGGGATTATAGGTGTGAGACAGCCATTTGTCCAGCTATTTGCCTAGTTTTTACTTGGGTTATTTGTTGTTGTTGAGTTGTGAGAGTACTATATATATTCTGAATACTAGATCCTTGTCAGGTATATGACTTGCAAATATTTTTGCCTATTAAATGAGTTGTCTTTTCACTCTCTTTATAGTGTCCTTTGGTGCACAAAACTTTTCAGTTTCTTTTTTTTTTTGAGATAGAGTCTCAGTATGTTGCCATCGGTAGAGCTCACAGCAACCTCTAACTCTTGGGCTTAAGCGATTCTCTTGCCTCAGCCTCCCAAGTAACTGGGACTACAGGCGCCTGACACAACGCTGGGCAATTTTTTTTGTTGTTGTTGTAGTTGTTATTGTTGTTTGGCAGGCCTAGGCTGGGTTTGAACCCACCAGCCCCAGTGTATGTCGCCGGCACCCTAGCCGCTGAGCTACAGACTCCGAGCCAACTTTTCAGTTTTGAAGAAGTCTAGTTCATCTATTTTTTTTTGTGTGTTGCTCATGCTTTGTGTCATAATCTAAGAAACCGTTGCTAAAATCATGGTCATGAAAATTTTCCTCTGTGATTTCTTCTAAGAGTTTTATAGGTTTAGCTGTTTTAGCTGTTCTGTTAGCTGTATGAATATCCAGTTGTTCCAGCACCATTTGTTGAAAAGTCTCTTCTTTCCCCATTGAACCATCTTGGCATCCTTGTCAAAAATCAATTGCCCACAAGACATATAGGTTTATTTCTGGATTGTCAATTCTGTTTCTTTGGTCTGTATGTCCATCTTTATTCTAGTATCACTATTTTGATTACAATAAGTTTTGAAATTGGAAGTATGAGACCTCCAACTTTGCTTTTCTTTAAGATTATTTTAGCTATTCGCAATCCTTTGCAATTTTATGTGAGTTTCAAAATCTGCTTTTCCATTTCTACTAAAAGGGCAGTTGGGATTTTGAAAGGAATTCCATTGAATCTGTAGATCAACTTGGAGAGTATTACCCTCTTAACAATATTATACCCTCTTTCAATCTGTGAATAAGGGGATGTCTTTCCACTTATTTAGGTCATTTTTAATTTCTTTCACCAATGTTTCATAGTTTTCAGAGTGCAGGTCTTCTACTGCCTTGATTCAGTTTATTCCTAAGTGTTTTATTATTTTGATTGTATTGTAAATGAAATTGTTTTCTTAACTTTGTTTTCAGATCCTTTATGGCTGATGTATAGAAATATGACTGTGTGCTTATCTTGTATCCTGTAATTTTGGTTAATTTGATACAAAAGACTTTTACTTGTGTATTTTCAAGCATATCTATCTTGACTCTTGTGATAGTCTCTTTTCTCATTCACAGAAATTTTCTCTTTTATAGAAAATCATCTCCATCTGGGCATAAATACACTATTTAATTTCTTTTATTTTTTTGCTTAATTGATTATTTGATCTGTCTGGAATTCACAGTGATCCCAATTAATTTTTCTTTATACCGATATCCATTTGCCCTAGAATTCTTTTTTTTTTTTGTTTTGTAGAGACAGAGTCTCACTCTATTGCCCCCAGTAGAGTGCTGTGGTGTCACAGCTCACAGCAACCTCCAGCTCTTGGGCTTAGGCGATTCTCTTACCTCAGCTTCCCGAGTAGCTGGGACTACAGGCACCCGCCACAACGCCCGACTATTTTTTGATGCAGTTTGGCCGGGGCCAGGTTTAAACCCGCCACCTTCGGTATATGGGGCCGGTGCCCTACTCGCTGAGCCACAGGCGCTGTCCCTGCCCTAGAATTCCTATTTATTTTTTAATTTTTCCTTTGATGATATTACTTCTTGTTTATTACACATATATTAAATTATCACAGTTTGTAACCTATGTGTACAGTTTCCATTTTTACCAATTCTTGTCTTTATCCCTAGCATATGGGTTGAAAACTACTACTTTATAATAATTTGTACCTGCCTTAAAGTTTTAAAAACCTTTTTTCTTTGTTTTTCAGATGAATTTCACTTTCAGTTTATTGAACTCTATAACTAGATTTCAGATACCTTAATTTGTTTTTAATTAAATCTACATATTAAATTGTGTATTGTACTATTTAGTACCACTAGTCTTTTCGTCTAAGTTGCCATTTATTCATGCTTATTTGGTTCATTGCAGTCATATATTTTTCTCAGAATAAATGCTTGACCTTCTAAATTCAATTGACATCCAAGTTTTTACCTCATTATTTTAAAATTTAGTATCTTTCTATTGTATTTTTAAGTTTAATATATCTATTATATAGAATATAATTCACTTTTTGGTATTTCTTATTTCTTGTAAACTTTGTACTACTTGTTGATGTCCATGAAATCCTTTCTTACAAGGATTTAAAGACATACACTATCTTGTCAACTATGGAAGTAATTTTTCTTTTCTCTTTTATTTCATTTCATTTTATTTTATTTACAATATTTGACGTAAATTTACATTTGATGCAAATTGCTCTTACCAGAATTTCTAGTACTGTTAAAATATTAAATTATAGTGCTTTTTCATTAAGCACAACATCAACTCTTGTGGGTTTTTTTTTTTTTTTAAGTTTTACATACCAAAGTATTTTAAGGTTTTTTTTTTTTTTTTTTGGCCGGGGCTGGGTTTGAACCCACCACCTCCAGTACATGGTCCAGCACCCTACTCTAAAATAGGCACCACCCTATTTTAAGGTTTTAAGTAAGGAAAATGTTGAATGTTGTTAAATGACCTCTTAGAATGTATTCCTTTATGGTTTTTACTGTCATTTATATGCAAAATACATCCTTAGTAATCTTGTGTTTATTCAGGTTTACTTTCCAGAGGGTAAATACTATTTCATCATAATGCAAATGCATTTTTAAGTTCAGTTTGCTTTATTATTTTCTTCTTCTTTTTTTTTTTGGAGACAGAGCCTCAAGCTGTCCCCCGGGTAGAGTGCAGTGGCATCACAGCTCACAACAACCTCCAACTCCTGGGCTTAAGCGATTCTCTTGCCTCAGCCTCCCAAGTAGCTGGGACTACAGGTGCCCACCGCAATGCCTGGCTACTTTTTGGTTGCAGTTGTCATTGTTGTTTGGCAGATCTAAGCTGGATTCAAACCCACCAGCTGTGGTGTATGTGGCTGGCGCCTTAGCCACTTGAGCTACAAGTGCTGAGCCCTAATTTTCTTTTTTTTGTCTTATAACTTTCTTCTCTGATTTTATCTTGTCAAATTTTTACATGACAACCATTTGTCTCATAAATATCAATATAGCAGAAGAATTATTTGAAATAAACTTTTTCACATTAATAATTTCACATTAATAATGAGGGTATAGATGATTAGGTTACACTGTTTGCTGTTGTTAGTTAGAGTCCAGGTTGTAGTTGTGTCCTCATAGGCCATATATTCTTACATTGTGCCTGTTAGGTGAGAGCACACCAACTCTCCTACCTCCTACAAACCCCTCCCCACTTAATTTTAACTGTTTTTCCTTGTGTGGGTGTATATTTGTTGTCTACTGGTTTCATGTTAGTATCGAGTATATTGGATTCTTAGTTTTCCGTTCTTGTGATACTTACTAAGTAGAATGTTCTCCAACTCCATCTGGGTTAATAGAAAAGATATAAAATCTACATTTTTTTATGGCTGAATAATATTCCATGGTATACAGATACCATCGTTTTTTATTTTTATTTTTATTTTTTTTTCTTGAGGCAGGGTCTCACTGTTGCCCTGGACAGAGTGCTGTGGCGTCATGGCTTACAGCACCCTCAAACTCCTGGGCTCAAGAGATCTTCCTGCCTTAGCCTCTCAAGTAGCTGGGACTATAGGTGCCCACTGCAATGCCCGGCTATCAGTTTTGTTGTTGCAGTTGTCTTTGTTGTTTTAGCTGGCCCAGGCTGAGTTTGACCCCACCAGCCTTGGTGTATGTGGCTGATGCCCTAACCACTGAGCTATGGGTGCAAAGCTGATACCATAGTTTATTAATCCCTTCATGTGTAGATGGGCATTTGGTTTGATTCCACATCTTGGCAATTGAGAATTGAGCTGCAATAAACATGCTGGTGCATGTGTTCATATGGTAAAATTATTTGTTTTCTTCTGGGTAGATACCTCGTAGTGGGATGGTAGGATCATATGGAAGCTCTACTTTACCTTTAATTCTTTGAGGATTCTCCAGCTTCTTTCCAAAGAGGTTCTATTAATTTCCAGTCCCACCAACAGCAATACAAGGAACTTTTAGAGATGGTGTAATGTCCTGCTACTCCTAAAAGGATAATTTAATGGACCAGCAGCATCCATATTACCTCTAATTTCAGGCACTTGCCATAGACCTTATTTGTATGTATGTTAATGTTTGAGACTCTGAGGCTGGGTGCAGTATTCTACTAATTTCTAAATTTCTAAAAATTTCGCTCTTGCTCAGGCTGGTCTCGAACTCCTAAGCTTGAGCAGTTTGCCCAGAGTCTAGGATTTACAGGCATTACAGGTCTCCCAGAGTCTAGGATTACCGGTATGAGCCACCTTGCTTGGCCTCTATTCTTTATAAGTTACCCATTCTCAGGTAGTCTGTTACAGCAGCACAAAAAAGACTAAGACATCATCAATATTTAATATACAAGAAACATTTGGAATTACAGATGAAAGATAAGCTTTTTTTTTTTTTTTTCATTAGGGAGACTGAAGTTTATAGCAATGGCTAGTATTTTGTTGAACTTGGAAAATGTGATTTTATGCTAGGATAGATCTCTATATTTCTAGAACTTTCTTAATAATAAAATAAATCTTTTGTAGAAGTTGAAAACTGATGACCCCATGGCCATATCCAGCCAACATAATAGTTTTGTCCACACAGTGATTTTAAAAAATTGAAAATTGGCCAGTCACGGTGGTTCACACCTACAATCATAGCCCTTTGGGAAACCAGTGGCTGGTTTGAAAGTAGGAGTTTGCGGTTATACTACTGAACTCCAGGGTAGGTGACAGTGGGACTATCTTTATAAGAGAAAGGAAATATTTAAAAATCAAGAGATTTCACACAAAATTCACTATCTAGGTTCTATTAAACTAAAATATTTGGCACAATCACTGACACTAATCGTGACTATTCCCTTTAGAATAAGACTTGTTCTGTCCAGTTTCTCATAAACACATTGTGATGTAGTGCCTCCATTTATGTTATTTGTCTCATGACTGTAAGCATTAGAGTTTGTGACTTCTTTCTGTAATGTGAGAATACAGAAGAGATTGATTGATGGCAGGGGTTTACCTATTTAGAACCCATGACAGTGTACAAAGGTACCTGAATAGCCGGGTGTTGTGGCAGGTGCCTATAGTTCCAGCTACTTTGGGAGTCTGAGGCAAGAAAATCACTTAACCCCAAAAAAAAAAAAAAAAAAAAGGAAGGCACCTGAGGTTAGGCTGAGCTTGAGAAGGAAGTATTAATGTAAACTTTAGCAACTAAGAAGCATCAGAATGAGAAGGGATATCGAAAAATGGTGGATAGGGTGGCGCCTGTGGCTCAAAGGAGTAGGGCACTAGCCCCATATGCCAGAGGTGGCGGGTTCAAACCCAGCCCTGGCCAAAAACTAAAAAAAAAAAAAAAAAAGAAAAAGAAAAATGGTGGATAAAGCAACTCTGCACTTGAGAGAAAAGATACAACATTGAAAATGTTGGAAGCATGGGCGGCTTTGTTGATACTTGGAAAATATGAAATAGGAATAGTAAGAAAGTATCTTACTTTGTCAAGGAATCTTTTTTCTATCCTGTTCGACTGCTTTTACATCATGGAGACAAGACAGATAATAATCTTAGTTCATATGTTCATCTGACTTTTATTTCATCTAGAAACCACAGGTATATAGACAGAGATCAGAGGGAAGTGATAGTAGAAGTTTAAACAGTATAATTAAGTATAAAAGCAGTTGATTTTGTACATACACAATGACATACAGTTAGAAACAAATTGAAAATTTTGTTGAAAACACTATTAGATGGGAGGAACTCCTTAGATAATGATCACCACCGATTTTTTGACAGCTGTAAATTTAGTATTTTTTCTTATAGTGAATATATCATATTTATATTGATTTATTTATAAAGATGTGCATGCTTTTCTGAATTAAATTTTGTATTACCACATAATGCAAAAATGGGTAGCTTCTAGAACATTTTGGGACATGTTTTGGCTTATTTGGGAGTTATATTTGGGTTAGTTTAATTTAAACTTGAGAATGTAGGTTGTATGGTGACACAAAATACAGTTTCGGGGCTACTTCAAAGAAATAGACATCCTCCAAAATAGTTGAAACTGAGAATCCATGGGAGGCCCACCTGTTTGCCAGTTAGGAAAGATATAACCTACATGTTTAGATGCTTTGAATAGAGAAAATGGTTCACTTCAGATGTCATCCCCCATACAGAATGTCACAAGGGCAGTTAGTTACTCTAAGCAGTAGGAAGTAATTGTTAACTAAAGTGATTCTTAAATTGGCTTTTCTGAATAATAGCAGGGATTCACGTATTTGACAGTGGTTATTAATGATTCTACTGAACAAGGCTGGAGAAGCAAGCTAGTATATCACAAAGTACTTGATTTTCCTTCATATATTGAATTTTATTTCAGTATTATTTTTTAGAGGTAGGGTCTTGGTCTATCACCTAGGCAGAATACAGTGGCACATTTAAAGCTTAGTTTAGCCTCAAACTCCTGGACTCCAGCGATCTTCCCTCCTTAGCCTCCTGAGTAGCTGGGACCACAGTTGTTCTATCACAATCAGCTAATTTTTCTTATTTTTTTAAGAGATAAGAGTCCCACTATATTGCCCAGGCCAGTCTTCAGCTCCTGGCTCTAATTCAGCGGTTCTCAACCTGTGGGTCGCAACCCACAGGAACTGTATTAAAGGGCTGCAGCATTAGGAAGGTTGAGAACCACTGCTCTAAGTGATCCTCTTGCCTCAGCCTCGCAAGTTGCTGGGATTACAGACATGAACCATCATGACTGGCTGTGTATGGAATTCTAAAAAGTTTTTTGGCTCATCGCCTGTAGCTCAGTGAGTAGGGTGCCAGCCACATAAACTGAAGCTGGCGGGTCTAGCCCAGCCTGGGCCTGCTAAGCAACAATGACAACTACAACCAAAAAATAGCCGGGCGTTGTGGCGGGCGTCTATAGTCCCAGCAACTTGGGAGGGTGAGGCAAGAGAATCACTTAAGCCCAGGAGTTTGAGGTTGCTGTGAGCTGTGACGCTGTTTTAGTGAGTTCACCTTTGACATATCCATTCTGCTCATGCTCAATGATATAAAAACAAATATAAAAATATAAAAGAACTGGGCGGTGCCTGTGGTTCAGTGGTTAAGATGCTGGCCTCATACCAAGGGTGGTGGGTTTGAACTCAGCCCCGGCCAAACTGCAACAAAAAATAGCCGGATGTTATGGTGGGCACCTGTAGTCCCAGCTACTCAGGAGGCTAAGGCAAGAGAATCGCCCAAGCCCAGGAGTTGGAGGTTGTTGTAAGCTGTGATGCCATGGCACTCTACCGAGGGCCATAAGGTGAAATTCTGTCTCTAAAAAAAAAAAAAAAAGGAAAAAAATATATATAAGAACAAAAACTACATTGATAAGCTTAAAAACATGGTAAATATTTCTGTCGTCAGGAAATAAAATAAGCCTGACATGGTGGTATGCTCTTGTAGGCCCAGCTGCTTGGGAGGTTGACGCAGGAGGATCATTTAAAGTCAGGAATTGGAAACCAGCTTGGGCACTAGTGAGACCCTATCTGTAGTAGTGGTGAGCACCTGTAGTCTCAACTATTCCAGAGACTGAGGCAAGAGGATTATTTGAGTCCAAGAGTTTGAGGTTACAGTGAGCTATGATCACACAACTGTACTCTAGCCTGGGTGACAGCAAGATCTGTCTTTGTTATCTCTACAAAAAAAAGAGAGAAAGTTCAAATTGATCAAAGGTATTAGTAAGTTTAATTAGCTTTTGATTTAAGAAAATGATAATATTTTTATATTGAGATGATAATAATAACAAATTGGTGGGCTTGATGACATATGCCTGTAATCAGCAACTCAGGAGGCTGAGACAAGAGGATCATTTGAAGCCAAAAGTTTTGAGACTAGCCATGGCAATGTCATGAGATGCTATCTCTTAAAAAAAAAAAAAAGTTATAAAAGAGAGGTGCTTCATTGTGGCTCACTCCTGGAATCCTATCACTATGGGAGGCTGAGGTGGGAGTTGAGCCCAGGAGTTGGAGTTGCAGTAGTTGTGATGACATCTTTAACTTTGACCACAGTGACAAATCTAAGACTGTCTCCAAAAATAAACAACAATAAAATAAAACAAAAATAAAAACAGGATGTTCAAGAATAAAGTCCTGGATGGCTGTGGTGGCTCATGCTTGTAAATCCTAGCACTCCGGGAATCCATGGTGGGATGGTCTCTTGAGCTCCAGAATTTGAGACCAGCCTGAGCAAGCTCAGGACTTCATGGCTATAAAAAATAGATGTAGTGGTAGATGCCTATACTGCTAACTACTTGAGAGGTTGAGGTTAAGAATTTACTATGAGCCAGGCTGACTGAACACCCCGGCATTGACGCCTAGGCAACTGAGAGAAGTCTGCCTCAGGAAAAAAGTGAAATCCTATTCAGGAAGCTGAACACTTAACAATTTTGTTAGAAAAATATATAAAATATGTGTACTTAGAAATTAAAACTAGACCGGGTGTGGTGGCTCAACCTATAATCCAAGCACTCTGGGAGGCCAAGGTGGGTGGATTGCCTGAGCTCACAGGTTCAAGACTATGAAGCTGAGCCAGAGCAATACCTCATCTCTAAAAATAGCCAGGTGGCCCGGCGCCTGTGGCTCAAGCAGCTAAAGCGCCAGCCACGTACACCCGAGCTGGCTGGTTTATATTCAGCCTGGACCCGCCAAACAACAATGGCGGCTGCAACCAAAAAATGGCCAGGCGTTGTGGCGGGCGCCTATAGTCCCAGGTACTTGGGAGGCGGAGGCAGGAGACTCGCTTGAACCCAGGAATTGGAGGTTGCTATGAGCTGTGATGCCACAGCACTCTATCCAGGGTGACAGCTTGAGGCTCTGTCTCAAAAAAAATAAAATAAAATAAAATAAAATAAATAAATAAATAAAAATAGCCAGGCATTATGGTGAGCACCTATAGTCCCAGCTACGTGGGAGGCTGAGGTAAGAGAATTACTTAAACCCAGGAGTTCAGGTTGCTGTGAGCTGTGACGCTAGGGTACTCTACGGGGGGCAACAAAGTGAGAGTCTGTCTCAAAATAAATAAACAAATAAAAGCATAGCAAGTAAATATTTCCATGGAGTAATATATAATTACATAATGTGAAACAACTATATGTGAAGGATTTTAATATCTTTCTATCAAAACTAGTGAATTACAAGACTACAGAAAATTTCAAGCAAAAATATCAAGTTTATTCATATGTAAGTGTACATACTTATATACACTATATCTTATATCTTTTGTTTTTTATTAAGTCATGGTTGTGTACATAAATGCAATCATGGGTACAATGTGCTGGTTTTATATACAGTTTGAAATATTTTCATTGAACTGGTTGACATAGCTTTCATAGCATTTTCTTATTGTGTACAGACATTTATATTCTATATTTAGTAAGTTTCACCTGTACCCTTCTACAATGCACTGTTAAGTGTGGACCCACCAATTACTCTCCCTCCACCCATCCACTATATCTTATATCTTAGAAAATAAACATTTCTCAAGTACACAAGAAATAATTATAGAAATTGGCTAGACACTAGATTACAGGGATTTTAATAAATTTCAAGGAATTTATATCATGAATAATATTTTAAAACCCATATTTTAGAAACTTTAAAAATAAATTATAAGTAACTTATGGAAAGGATTTATAATGGGCATTTCAAAATTTATAGAACTGTAGTATAAATTCTACATGTATTAAAACATGAAGGAAATATCTGAATTAGTATTTGTAGCTAAATGTATTGCTTCAAAAGCATTAAGAAAAAACCCTCAAGGCTCGGTGCCTGTGGCTCAACGGGCTAAGGTGCCAGCCACGTACACCTGAGCTGGGGGTTTCGAATCCAGCCCGGGCCCACCAAACAACAATGACGGCTGCAACCAAAAAATAGCCGGGCGTTGTGGCGGGCGCCTGCAGTCCCAGCTACTTGGGAGGCGGAGGCAGGAGATTCGCTTGAGCCCAGGAATTGGAGGTTGCTGTGAGCTGTGAATGCCACGGCACTCTATCCAGGGTGACAGCTTGAGGCTCTGTCTCAAAAAAAAAAAAAAAAGAAAGAAAAAACCCTCAAAATTAGCAGAATTCATGTTACTAGTAGTGATAGTAGTTGTACTACTGTTAATGATAGTACTAATAATAACTAACATTTGAATGGTTACTGTGTGCCACTTTATGTTCTAAGGCATTTTAAATGTATAAACTCTCGGGAATTCATGTGGAGGTCAGAGTGGAAGCAGGTGTAAGTGGGTCCAACAGAAGGAAACATGGCTGCCAAAGTGTTTGAGTCCATCGGCAAGTTCGGCCTGGCCTTAGCCATTGCAGGAGGCGTGGTGAACTCTGCTTTGTATAATGTGGATGCTGGACACAGAGCTGTCATCTTTGACTGATTTCATGGCATGCAGGACATTGTGGTAGGGGAAGGGACTCACTTTCTCATCCCATGGGTACAGAAACCAATTATTTTTGACTGCCGCTCTCCACCACATAACGTGCCAGTCATCACTGGTAGCAAAGATTTATAGAATGTCAACATCACGCTACGCATCCTGTTCCGGCCTGTGGCTAGCTAGCTTCCTCGAATCTTCACCAGCATTGGAGAAGACTATGATGAGCGTGTGCTGCCATCTATTACTACAGAGATCCTCAAGTCGGTGATGGCTCGCTTTGATGCTGGAGAGCTAATCACCCAGAGAGAGCTCGTCTCCAGGCAGGTGAGCGATGACCTTACGGAGCGAGCAGCAACCTTTGGGCTCATCCTGGATAATGTTTCCTTGACGCATCTGACCTTTCGGAAGGAGTTCACAGAAGCGGTGGAAGCCAAACAGGTGGCTCAGCAGGAAGCAGAGAGGGCCAGATTTGTGGTGGAAAAGGCTGAGCAGCAGAAAAAAGCAGCCATCATCTCTGCTGAGGGCGACTCCAAAGCAGCAGAGCTGATTGCCAACTCACTGGCCACAGCGGGTGATGGCCTGAT
>CAUYRH010180436.1:0-60282 GCA_963574655.1 Perodicticus potto
TTTTTCTTTTTCTTTCTTTTCTTTTCTTTTTTCTTTTTTTTGAGGGGTGGGTAGAGACAGTCTCTCAGGTTGGTCTGGAACTCTTGGCCTCAAGCAGTTTTCCTGCCTTGCCTTCCAGAACGCTAAGATTAGTCATGAGCCACTGCATCCAGCCCCTTTTGGGTTTTTATAGAAGCTTCATTATGTTGGCATGATAGATATTATTGGCCATTAGTGATCAGTTCAACCTTCAGCCCTTCTCCCTTACACAGAGGTTAGGTGGTTGGACTGAAGTTCCAACCCTCTAATCACTTGGTTGGTTCTTCTGGCAACCAGTCCCCCATCCCTACTATTCAGGAGTCCTGAATATGCAGATATCTTATCACATAAGAAGAAACTTATTGCAAGGATTTTAGGAGCTGTGTGCCAAGAAACAGGGGCAAAGACCAAATATGTATTCCTTATTATATTACACTGTCACCGCTGCTATAACAAAAGTACCATAGACTGGGTGTCTGAAGTAATAAACATTTATGTCTCACAGTTCTGGAAGCTGGGAAGTCCAAGATCAAACTTCCAGCAGATCCAGTGTCTAGTGAGGGCCTATAGACAGCTGTCTCACATGTGTCTTCACGTGACCCAGAGAAAGATCACATTTCTGATGTCTCTTATAAGGGCACTAATCCCATTCATGAGGGCCTTCATGACCTAATTAGCTCCCACAAGCTTTTTGTCCAAATGCCATCACATTGAGGATTAGGCTTCAAGATAGGAATTTTGAAGGAACACAAATTGTTGTCTATAGTATATCTCCCAACTTTCAAAATTCCATTTTGAAATATGCAAGGCAAAGATCTCCTTATAATCCCTCTACTATAGCTGCTAAATCCTAAAGAATTTGTTTAAACTATGATGAATAAATATGGCTCTTCCAAAATTGCTAGGTTGAATATTTTTTACTTGAACTTAGAAGCTCTTTTTCTTTCTTTCTTTTTTTTTGCAGTTTTTTTTTTTTTTTGGCCGGGGCTAGATTTGAACCCACCACCTCCAGCATATGGGGCCGGCACCCTACTACTTTGAGCCATAGGGGCCACCCCTTCATTTTTTTTTTTTTTAACCTCCCAGAAGCTGGCTTAATTTCTTTCAGTATGGTGGCTTGCTTTGGAGCCATGTAGATTTGGAACCTTGAGGAAGGTTTTGGTGATGCTTGGTGACCTAATTTGTGATGATGACAGCAGTAGCAAAGCATAGAGTTTAGAGCAGCTTAGATTAAGAAAGAGGACTGCATAGTAAAGTAATATAATAACATCAAGGCCAGGCGTGGTGACTCATGCTTGTAATTCCAGCACTCTGGGAGGCCAAAGCATGTGGATTGCTTGAGCTCATGAGTTTGAGACCAGCCTGAGCAACAGCAAGACCCTGTCTCCAAAAAAATAGCAGAGCACTGTGGCAAGTGCCAATAGTCCCAGCTGCTTGGGAGACTGAGGCAAGAGAATTGCTTGAGCCCAGAAGTTTGAATTTACTGTGAGCTAGGATGCTACAGCACTCTATGGAGGACAACAAAGTAAGACGCTGTCTCAAAAAAAAAAAAAAAAAAAAGCACTATAATTTTCTTAGGCTCTTTTTCTTCTTTGAGTCTCAGAATAGGTATAGGATGAGACTATTACATTGAAATCCCTCAGCCCTTCTTTTATGGAGTAGGATACTAGGACTTAGAGTGGTAAAGTCCGTCTGAGGGTATATGTCTGGGTTAGTGATAAAGCTGGGACAGCTACCCAAAATCTTGTGGAACATAATGGTCAGCTTCAAAGAGTTCCCAGTATATATCATTGGAAAACATTGTGAAGGTTATCACAGGCTGCCCTTTTCATCTGTTGCCACTTAGCAAGAAGCCAAATATTTTAAAGATAATTTAAAAAATGTTTGGAGGCTCGGTGCTTGTAGCTCAGCGGCTAGGGCACCGGCCATATACACCAGAGCTGACAGGTTTGAATCCAGGCCAGGCCTGCCAGACAGCAATGATATCTACAACCAAAAAATAGCCAGGCATTGTGGCGGACACCTGTAGTCCCAGCTACTTGGGAGGCTGAGGCAAGAGAATTGCATAAGTCCAAGAGTCTGAGGCTGCTGTGAGCTGTGATGCCACAGCACTCTACCAAGGGCGATATAGTATGGTATAGTAAGACTCTGTCTCCAAAAAAAAAAAAAAAATAGTTTGAAGAGGGAAGCAAAGAGAATTTTTGATTCTGTGCTAATAGTCCTGATCATAGCAATAAGAAGTGTTTTCTAGGAGCATGTGGGTGACCTTAACTCATTAGAACTTAATACAGAGTAGCCAAAACATCATTCCCTATCTAGTCATCATTACTCTCAGCAGCAAAATTGTCTCCATTCATTCCTCACAACCTCTGTTTAGTGTGGTAGGATTTCTTTTCCATCTTCACCATAAAGCTGGTTCTAAATTAGCAGAGTGTTTGAGTCTCCTCAAAGGTGCTTGGCTTCTATTTTCCCCGTGATTTGTTTGCTGTACACCAAACAAGTGCCCCATATATTTAATCCTGATCAGTGAGACAGTGACAGAATAAGATGGCTTTGTGTGAGGCCTGGCCCTGCACTGGCCGGCTGAGACCTAGGATGCTTGTCAGTATGAGCTGTTCAGTGGCAGAGCTGGGAACACAGACCCTCTGAGCCTGTTTCCTTGTCTATAGAATGAGGATGATAGTAACCTCCTCCCTCCCTGCCACGCACACACACACACACACAGACACACATACACACAAACCACGGTGGGCATCATGTGAGTGCTATGTGGAAATGTTTTGTAGCATATACATAAATGGTAAGGTATTTATTGTTTTTAATTTACTGTATTTCCCTTGGGCCTTAATCTTTTATTAGGATTTAGTAGTTGTATATTTCTAATATTTTTCCATAAATGCCTCTTTCTCTTGTGCAATTAAATGGTTCAATTTAGTTCATCGTAGTGCAGAAAGTGAAATAATTCTGTCTGTAAGTGTCAAATTTGAGAATGTTGATTTTCCCAAATATCAAGGAAATTTGGCTTTGTTATAGGATTTACTTCCATAAATATAATTAGGAACTTTTGTATTTTTCAAGATTTTTTTTTTTTTTTAATTTGGGGATTCATTGAGGTACAAGAAACCAGGTTCAAGATGTATTTTAATGTTATGCCATCTTCTAAAAAGCAATATATGTAAGTTTATGTAATTTTGAGATGTTGTTCTTATTTAAAAGTCTTTGGAAGCATTATCAAGAATTATGCATTGAGCTCCAAGTTCCCATGAAATCATGGGCTCCATAGATGAAAAAGTTCTTGAAGAGATCCATTTTATTGTGTTCTAGGAAGCAGAATATACACAGTAGTAAGTCCAGCTCAATTGTTTGCTTTGTACAGAAATCTGATGTTCAGTCAAGAAAGTAAAATGCCTTAATCACTATGTACTTACAAAAAGGATTATAACTACCTCTCAGAGACCAAGGATTTAGAACTATTCTCCATTCCCTCCCACGTGTGTTTGACTAATATAACATGCTGATTCCTAGCAGGGCTCATATATTTTCCTGTTCCTCCTTTTATCATTAAGATTCAAGCTTTTTACCCAAGTCATGTGAGCTCCTGACAGGCTCCTGTGGCCACCACCACCTCCAGCTCTCAGATGTGCAGTGACTCCCCTTGTGTCTCATTCTCCTGTCCCCTGCGACTCCTGCACTGCGAACAGACCAGAATTATAATATTGTGTTGTATTATAATGTATCTCCTTCAGTTTAGGGTTTCTCCTCAGTGATGCGGGTGACGGCTTTTAAAACCACTCTCCTTTGTTTCAAATTTTAGGGACACAGCAGGTCAAGAAAGATTCCGAACAATCACGACAGCATACTATAGAGGAGCCATGGTGAGTGTGTTTGAGGGTTTTATAACTCTTCAGGTGGAAGAAAAACATGCATATTTACTTGCCAAGATTATAGGATTCAAGCTGGAGTGTGGTACAATGGGGAAGAATCGATTTTTTGACAACCAAACATTTAAAGGGTTCTTTGGTTATGTTTTGTGTTTAATAACTATATACTTTGCCATTGGTCTTCATAATAATAATCAGGTAATTGGCTTATAAATGTTCTAGAATTTGTCTGTACCTTGAGGTGATTGTATATTTTTATGACTTTTCCTTTATTAACACCATATGGCAATCTTAGCAAACCCCAAGCCCTGTGACAAGGCAGTCCTTTCTTGCACTCTCATCCTTCAGTCCTGCCACCGTCATCCCTTATCTCTCACCATGTCTGCAACACCCACTGCTTATGGCTCATCCCTCTGGAATCTCCTGGACCAGTGTTCTGCCAGCTGGCTAGAAAGTAGCTGGTGAGGTGTGACTCTTTGAGGGTTAGAATCTAGTGAATCTCAACTACCACATCCTTGTTTGCTGCCTGTTGGCCTTATCCTTGTTACCAGAACTTCATCATGTGGTTATTTTCCATCCTGAGAGGCTTCATCTATTCACTGTTGCTTGTTGGCTCTGGGCAGGTCCTGTGTGGTGCTGGGAGTACAGTGGTGAATAAGGCAGTTTGGAAGCACATCTATAATGAATAATGCCTAAAATGCCAGGCCCAGACCAGGGCTGTATCTCTGTCCTTTATGCCTAGGGCAAGCACAGGTTGGAACCTTGGATTATGATGAAACCCAGTATGCTCAGAGAATCTCTGAGAGCTGAACAGTTGAGATCATGAAACCTAACCTGGTATATTGCAGGGTACCAGCTGTCATCATACCCAGTTCATTGTTTAAAAGACTTGTGCTCCTGGGAGTGGTGCTGGAGTGACAGAACCAGAGGGGTCATAGCTGTCCCCTTACCTCCAGGAAGATGTAACTCATCTCCTCAAAAAGATTAGAAATTCCTTCTTAAAGCTTTACTGCCAACCATTGTATTTGTATAGGTTCACCACATTCTACCCTATAGTGCTTTTAAAATTATGAAAGATCATTATTTTAATAAAGATAGCTGCCAGCTGCTCTCTATTTGCTTAGATTGGAATCAAAGGAAAGAGACTTATTTCATGTGCCAAGAGAACATTTATTTGTTTGTTTCCCCCAGCAAGGATTTTAGGAATAAAAAGAATATTATCACAGGGATAATCTGGAATAGTTTACAGGTAATTCTAAGTGGAGGAATCTTGGACACACAAGCCTTTCTATTGACCATTTGTTATTTTCTGGGAGTGACATCTTGGCACCATCTGCATGCTCATTTTCACTAGAGGATGCAGAGGAACACTAAGAATGTGGGATTAAATGTTTCAGTTTCACTTGGATGTGTTATTTAATTGAGGTTTGAGGATTGTCTATCTTTTTCATTTATCTACTGCCAGTCTTTCCTTACATTACTTCAGATCATTACAAATTGTTACTATTCTAGATGGTATTGTCTTTGCATTTGAAGGTAGGGATTTTTGTCTCTTCTGCTCTGCCTTCTACACTGCCAGTGTCTGACACATAGATGCTCAATGCGTACTTGCTGAAGGGGTGAATCAGTGCACAATTTCAGACCTAGAAACCATCTCACATACACCTTCAGGAAATCCTGCTCTGCTTGAGTCTTGATCTCTCAGGTCATCTATTCCTGTGGGATATGGGGCCATCGTGTCCGCATTGAGGAGTACCATTTTCAGCAAGTGTTGGTTGTGGCAGGTTTAGTTTGGTTGGTTTAAATATGCAGCATGTCAACAAGCATTGTGCTGGAGTTTCCACCATGGCAGAATTCTTTGGTCTGTGTCAAATACTTGAGAAACATTCACAACATAGCAGCAGTCCTAATGAACAGTCAGGCTTTGGGGTGGGGAGGAAGAAGGGGACCATATCTGAACAAATACACGCCTGCACAAGAGAAAAATGCAATTTAATTCAATTTGTCGGGTGAGGGAGAAGTGGAGGGGATTGGTGTGCTCTCACCTAACAGACCCAATGTAAGGGTACGTGGCACACCTCCTGGGTAAGGGGGTGACTACAACAGGGACTTTGCCTAACAAACACGAACAATGTAACCGAATTATCTGTGCCCTCATATTAATCTAAACAAAAGAAAAACAAACAAAGAAAAAGGGACCATATCATTGTTATGAACATTTCTCAGAGATCAACACTATTTTTGATTTTTTAGGAAGCTATTCTTATTATAGATATATAAATTTTTAATTCTTTCTTTTGTTATTACTGTTATTTTAATTGATACATAATAATTGTATTATTTATGGGGTATAGTATGATATTTTGATATATGTATACAACGTGTAATGATCAAATCAGGGTACTAGCATATCCATCACCTCAAGCAACTTCTTTGTGTAACATTCAAAATTCTCCCTTCTAGCTATTTTAAAATATATAATAAATTGTTGTTAAGTATAGTCATGCTAGAGTGCTATAGAACACTAGAACTTATTCCTATCTGTCTGTAATTTTGTAACCATTAACTGACCTCTGGCTATCCCTCTCACAGCCCTCCCCTTTCCAGCCTCTAGTAGCGACCATTCTACTCACCACTTCTATGAGATACACTTTTTTAGCTTCTACAGATTAGTGAGAACATGTGGTATTTATCCTTCTGTGCCAGCCATATTCCACTTAACATGATGTCCTCTAAGCTCATCCACATTACCACAAATGACAGAATTTTGTTCTTTTTTATTGCTACATAGCAAACTTAGAGAGTTTTAACTGATACACTTGAATTTGTATTTCCAAATGATTCATAATATCAATTAGTTTACAAACATAGGCAATAGTCAACTGATTTTGATTGTTGAAACCAGAAAAAGATATAAATTAGTAATAACTGTCATTTATTGAGTCTGAGCTATGTCCTGTGTTCTAGGTTAAGTAGTTTAAAAGTAATATCTCAGTAGACCCTCAAAATGATCCAGGCTAGAAGATGTATGGTCCTTGTTTTACAAATGAGGAAATGGAAGCTGAGAGGAGTGAAGTAATATAATATCTCCAGGGTCTTCTAGTTAATACACGTTGGAGCTCAAACTAGAAGCCTCTGACTTCAGAGTCTGTGCTCTTAACACCACACTGTGTTCACACTTTCTGTGCTAACCAACTGAAGTGAAATTTCACAGTGCTATGGCATGCAAATAATCAAGGTAGTTCATACAGCCCAAAGGATAGGTGGTGCGGTGGCGGTTATCTGGTTGATTCTAATAGTATAGGCAGCCAAACACTTTGAGTCAAGAATTATTTAAAATACACTTTGTTTTTTATTGTAGTAAAATATACATAACATATAATTCCCCATTTTAACCATTTTTAGTTTTCCAGTGTATAATGAGACAATTGTAAAATGTCCTTTAGTGAAGTAAAGCATTTGCATTTGAGGAAGGATAGAGGAGAATATTGTTTGTCACTTAAACAATAATGTATTTTTTCTGGTTTTCAAAAGGAGAGTATAAAAATTTTTGAAAATCTCAGGAAATCACCCAAAATCCCACCACTCAGAGATACTGTCTGTCAGTATTTTATTTCCTGAATTCTTTTGTCTTTGCACATGTGCATTTTATGTGATTTACATTGATTTACATTCATATTTGATATTTACTTACAAAATCAGAAGCCAGACCCTGAAGGACTTTGCCTATCATACCAAGGAATTTTTGATTTAATTTTGAGTATAATGGAAAGATAGTAAAGGATTTTGAACAATGAAGTAATAGCTTTTGTTCCTCTATGGAGAGTGGATTAGAAGATGTTAAGACAGTATTTCCATAGCACAACAAAGTGGCTGTAATCTGTAAACAATAAGAAGTTAAGGTATACTTTAAAATAACTAAAAGAATGGAATTAAAATGTTGCCAACACAAAAGAATGATAAATGCCTGAGGTTGTGCATAACTCCCCCCCTCAAAAAAGATAGCATACTTATTTGAAAAAAATAAACGTATAAAAGGTAAGACATGCCAGCTCAGCGCCTATGGCTCAAGCAGCTAAGGCGCCAGCCATATACACCTGAGCTGGCAGGTTCGAATCCAGCCCAGCCTGCCAAACAACAAATACAGCTACAACCAAAAAAAAAAAAAAATAGCCATGCGTTGTGGCAGGCGCCTGTAGTCCCAGCTACTTGGGAGGCGGAGGCAAGAGACTCGCTTGAGCCCAGGAATTGGAGGTTGCTGTGAGCTGTGATGCCACGGCACTTTATCCAGGGTGACAGCTTGAGGCTCTGTCTCAAAAAAAAAAAAGGTAAGACATGCCATAGCACTCATATGCTCAATAAAAAATAAATAAGAGGTTAAGAATTAAAGCATAGAAACCAGTTAAAGGTTATGACAGTAATCCTGGTAAAGGATAATTTATGAAAGTCTGAGTAAGGCCGTGCAAGTGTTGGAGGAAGGGTCAGATTCTGGAAATACTGAGGAATACTTAGTGACTGTCTATGGAGGGGAAGAAGATAACTCCCACTTGTTTGCTTGGGCTGGCTGGCTGGGTTGTATTGCCCTTTACCAAAATGATAATACAAGGAGGAGTAGAAGGTTCAGAGAAGACAAGATGGTCTCACATTTTACTTAGTTGAGTCTGCAGTTACGACAGGCGGTATCTAGCAGCCAGGGTCCAAACAGTGTCTCTCAGGCACAGCTGGCCTCTGCCTACTCCTTTGGCCTCATCTTGTGCCCTTCTCTCATTAGATCTGTGTGCCCTTGTAGTGATGATTTCCTTTTGCTCAGTCCAGTGGGCTCTGGATCTTCAATGTCAGCGGGATGTTTATAATTTATAATGTTTCTGCTGTTTGCCAGGCACTGTAGGCTTCCCCTTTTCACTCTGGTCCCAACCTGTTGCCTAGTTTGTCTACACTGTTCTTGGGCCTTGGCTTTAATTTTAATGTCATTTTCTCAAGGAAGCCTTCCCTGACCACTTCAGCCTCTGAACCAGATTAGATACGACCTGGGGATATGTGCTCAGAAGTCCCTGTGCTTCTTTTACACAGCAGTTGTGAAAATCATAATTAATTTTATAGTTATCGATTCATTGTTTTCTCTGCTTGCTATCCACAAGAGGAAGGGAGCTTTACTTGCTTGTTTACTGCTGGTAGCACCTAGCATAGTATCATGCTCACAGCAGGTGCTCACTAAATGTATAATGAATGGATGGACAGGTGAATGGATTTAGCTCTTAGTACAGAGTGTGGTCTGGGGATATAGATTTTGGAATAGTTAGCCTATAGGTGTTAGTTAAAACATGTGAAAAGTAAACCTTTAAGAAATATCAGACATGGGTCTTCAAAAATCCAACAACAATGCCTTTCATTAAACCAGCATGGCAAATGCCTTATATTTTAAGTGTCTGTAGTTTGTTTAGATGAAGAGTGACATTTTGATCAGCTCATATAAAGAATAATTTTAAAGCTGTGTGGTTTCAATCTTAGAGGAGCATGAAGCGAGACAGTTTCTACTTGGAATGAACAGGTGCACAGTGGAAATGATTACCTCTTACTTTCAATGTTATCTCTGTTTTAATTTAAACACTCTGCTCCAGTTGGTGCTGATGGTTATCATGTTAGGTCAGGTAGAAAGGGAGTATCACCTTTACCACAATCACTAATTCATTAAAGGTTAACAGTGAAAATGTTAACCAAGTTTTTATTTATTTACATGGTGAGACAATGGAAGAATTTATCTACTGATTTTTATTTTTCTATACTTTTCAAACTTACTATGAACCCCTTTTTGAAGACAAAAGAGGACAACAAAAGGTTTCTAGAGGGTAAGAGAACACTGACATTATATACCCACTTTATATAAGGTACTAAATAAAGATCTTTTTTTCCTCTTCTAGGGAATTATGCTGGTCTATGACATCACAAATGAAAAATCCTTTGACAATATTAAAAACTGGATAAGAAACATTGAAGAGGTATGCAGGGAAAGGAAAGGATGATACTGGATAAGAGTAATGGCTGCCGTCTCTCTGAGCGGTGGTGGGGCTGTGACAAGTAGGCCTGGGCACGTCGGGCTGGTGATCTCTGGGGAACTCCGTAAAGGCCTGGATTTCTGCTGCTGCCAGCCTGACCACTATAGGGGGTGGGAAGGGTGGCCAGAGGAGCAATTTCACAGAATTTTAAACTCAGGGCAAATTTCACCCAAGTCTCCATTTTATACAGGAAGGAACTCAGACCAGAGGAAGTGATTTGCCTTTGCTCAAACAGCCTTTAAAAAAGAGAGCCAGAGTTTGAGACCACCCTGAGCAAGAGTGAGACCCATCTCTACTAAAAATAGAAAAATTAGCTGGGTGTTGTGGTGGGCCCCTATAATCCAGGACTTTGAGGTTGCTGTGAATTACGCTGATGACATGATACTCTAGCCTAGGCAACAGAGTGAGACACTGTCTCAAAAAAAGAAAAAAATTAAACATTCTGTCTCCCAGGTTCTAGCTATTCCACCATGCCGTTTGACTAGCAAAATATATTTTTGTTAACAGACGAAGAGGGTCCGGCCAGCTGTCCCTGTCGGCCAATATGCAGAGGCGGGGATAGGTCCACCAAACTTTGTCAGAAGGCTGGGATTCTGGAGAACAGTGACAGTAGCCTTTCCAAGACTGTTCTGTTCTTTCATTTTCAACATTACAGGTTTATACATTTGAGTTCAAAGGGTTCATATTAATCCTTAACTTAAATAGTAATCAGCTGAACCCACAGTAAACTATAATCAGTATAACTCTTGATCCAAAATAACATTCCAATTCAAAAGTTAATCTCCTAAAGTAATCCACCTAAACTACTCAAGAGAGTCATATTTAGGGTGGGAGCTAAATTTATAAAACAGTAAGAATGGGAGTTGGGGGTAGGGGGTGAGGGGGTGAAGTTCAGGCAGGACCTCAACTGACCAGACCAGCTGTGTCATGTCTGCCCTCGCCTGACAGACTACATCATATTTTTACTATATCTGCTTTCATTTTTGCTCTGGAAACTTTTTACCCTTCGGATGTTTGCTGTTAGATATTTGAAATTTGTTTTAATTCAAGGATCATTGGTATTTAATTATTTTTATGTCTTTGACATTTCAGGAAAAAACAAAATCTGACTCTGGAATAATTTCATACACATTTATAAACTCATGTGAATTTACTTTCCAATAGTGAATTTACTTTCCAGTAATTTAGAATACAGAACACTTTTTCCACTGGGTCACTCAGTATCAAGATTTTTTCCTTCTTTCAGACAAATTTTGGAAGTTTCGTTGTTAAATAATCATTAGTTTTATTTATGTTTGTTCGTGTGCAAAAACTGACGTGAGAGTGACTGTGAGCCCTCTGGGGAAAAAGGTTTGTAGGGCTCTGTGAAGGCTGTCGTGCTGTAACTTTGCCTCTCCTCCCATCCGTAAACTTTTCTCTGAATCAGGCCTGTGTTGACTGAAAGATTGTTTGTCTTACTATTAAATTCCTGGATGTGTTTTTGATAGGCTAAGATTTGTCTATTGAATAACGGATTTTTCTCCGGCTGTTTTATGGCAAATTATTTTCTCTCTGCAGCACGCCTCCTCAGATGTTGAAAGAATGATCCTGGGTAACAAATGTGATATGAATGACAAAAGACAAGTGTCAAAAGAAAGAGGAGAGAAGGTAAATTTGAACCGAATAGATAAAAGTTGGAATTTGCTCACATGAAACATTTATTTTTCTTAGTACTATTTAATTATTGATTTAACTTTAAACATATCTATGCTTGAATCCTTTAAAATTGGGTATCAACAACAAAGCGTGGTAATCCATACTTGAGTGGTGTGAATTAGTATTCGTGAACCAGCTCCATAAGCTGTATGGTCATGACTCATTCCTAAAGAATTTGCTAGTGTTTTCTGGGAGGTACAAACTGGTCTTTTCTAGGATTCCTACTCCTTAGACTTCAGATTGTATGAAAATCCTCAGTTTTGAAGTTAAAGCAATGTACTGTCTTTGAAAAAAAAAAGTTATAGATGAAGTTTCAATAGTAATCATTTTCCAATTCATTTTTTTTTCCCCCTAAGAACATACTACTTGCTACACATTAGATTTAGGTCATTATGAATAAGCTATGGATGTCATTTGTAGATATGCCTGTCTTTTGTGTCCACTAAAACAAAATGTTTAGTCTGTGTACCTTACTGCTTCTGTGGTATTTTCTATATTGGCTTCACTTTTTAAGTCTTAGAATTTTTTAGAATTTTAAGCTTTAGCCTTTTTTTGAATAATATATGTAGAATGTGTTTTGTTTTTCAATCTGACTACAAACTTAATCTTAGTGCTATAAATGAACTTGGAACTCTTTTGGGGATAGATGGAAATATGAAAGAGTTCACAGTTTATCTCAGTCAGAAGAAATCAAAGCAAGAGTACTTCAGTATTTGAGCTTTTGTTCTATTATGGATGAATTTATTAAAAGCAATTAAAACTCAATAGAGTAACCTGGAGAATTGTACTTTTGGAGCAGATAAAAGGAGCGAATTAATCCCAAATTAATTGTAAGGGTAAAAATTCATCTCATAGTTTTTCTTGTACATATACCATGTATTAGAGAACTGAAAGTATAATAGAAAAAAAGAGAAGTACTTAAATTGTTTTTTAAATGGAAGTTGTGCTATTTTTCTTATAAGTTAAATTATTAAATTCCAAATACAATAGAAGAAAACAAAGACATTTGAGAGCCATTTAGAGTTCTAAAATAGGTACTACCTTTGAAAAACCTAAAAAATATAAATGCTTTATATATTCAAGCAATTTTCACTGAATTTAAATGTTTCTGTTTGCCTTTCAGCTAGCAATTGACTATGGAATTAAATTCTTGGAGACAAGTGCAAAATCCAGTACAAATGTAGAAGAGGTAAGAAGGAAACATTTGGTGACTTGGTATGTAGTGGCACTAGTGCCGAAGTTCCTGTGTTCAAGCAGCTGTCAAAGCCTTGGTATTTTTCTGATCTAGTGAATGCTTTTTGTTGACGCACCTCCCACTTTGGGCTTCTGACTTTTGTGTGGACTCTGGTTATTGAATTTCTATCATCCAGCCTCCACATGGGTTATACTAGATGCTCGATTAAGATTTGCTGAACAGAAGATTAGAAGTTCAGTATAAGTTCAGTTTTGCCCTTTGTGTGGGAAGCTGGAAATCCTGATTAGCAGACCATGCTGTGTCCTCAGCTCATTTGTCATCATTCAAGTCATCCTACAGTAGCCTGTAACAGAACAGTTAAATTGCTTACATGTCTGTACTCTCTTGAGAGAATTAAACTGCTATTGAACTGATTCCCTTAGTATACACATTTGAAGTAGGTTAAACACAATGCATTTTAACACAATGGCATTTAGTAGAAGAAAGTGTGTTTATCAGAGAGTAGCTTTAATAAATTTTCATTAAGTAAGCTGTTAATGAAAACCAAATCAAAGTCATCTAAGAATAGGTTTTCTTTACAAAGGCAGAATTGTTGATGATATTTTCATTTTTAAAAAGCATATATTAAACTGATCATAAGGACAATACATGTAATATGAGTTAATATGTATAATTTACTTAATAATACTGGTGGTCTCATAAACATTTAATTTCTTAGGCTACTCACTGTTTATTATAACATGATGGCTAAAAATTAAAATAACTTTATTAGCCAATGGACACTGATCTGAACTTTTTCTTTGTTTTAAGTTAACTAAGAGTCCTTTTTTCAGGTTGGCTAATGGGTGTTAGGAAACAGGAAATCACTGTTTATTTATTGACACAAACTAAGTTCAGCAGAGTAATGCTTCTCTCTGCTTGCCACAGAGGATTTTACCCCATCAGAAAGAGGGGACCTCTTAAGTTGGCTTGCTTGAATGGTAGAGACAGGAGAAAAGCTTGCTTACTGGGGTGGCCCACATGGGACTGGTTCCACAGAATGGACCCTGACTTAATGGACCAGGCTAAGTCTCTGTTAGCACCTGTACCTTGCTCATAGCTACGGCTTAGAGAGAACATGAGTTATGGAAGGAGAAAGCTGTGAGTTGCTGAGCTGCTTACTCTAGTCAGGTGTTATACAAATGTCAGCCATTTTTCCAGAGTGTTAAATTAATACAGTCAGCCTCACGAAAACTGAGATGGGCTTAATTAGACCTGTAGATGGCCAGCATGACAGTGAGGCACTGCCGATGAGTAATAACGCAGTAGAGGCTCCATAGTTGACTGTCTCCCTGCATTGGCCACCTCCTTACCATTGACCTGATTTCCATAGACCACATGTACGTGTCAGCGCAGCAGGCCTAGTTCTTTATGTTGACCACCTCTGTGTGTTGACCAGTGTGTGACAGTCCCTTGAGTGGTCAACTTACAGAGATCCTACTGTGGTAGTTATCATGTTGTTTCTATTTGGTTGGATTGGAAATAGTCCTTTTCCTGAACAGTTTTTGAAGATCAAGAGTGGTTGAGTGTGGGCTCAGTGCCCGTAGCACAGTGGTTACGGCACCAGCCACATACACCAAAGTTGGCGGGTTCGAACCCGGCCTGGGCCAGCTAACCAACAATGACAATTGCAACAAAAAATGGCCGGGCATTGTGGCAGGCGTCTGTGGTCCCAGCTTCTTGGGAGACTGAGGCAAGAGAATCGCTTAAGCCCAAGAGCAACGTTGAGGTTGCTGTGAACTGTGAGGCCATGACACTCTACTGAGGGCAACACAGTGAGACTCTGTCTCACAAAAAAAAGAGTGCTTGAGTGCAAAGAGATTGATAACAGTGAATTCAGCATGGAGACAATTGAAGATGATTTAACAGTTCTTGGCTCTATAGAAACAAAATTAAGTAATGATGGGTTTTAATAATATTTGGTTAGAGTCAAGAGACACTGTGGATATAGTATCACTGAGATTACTCAGATTTGTCTTGCTTCCATTGAACTGATTTCCATGGAGGAGAATTTATTGATAGCTGAGATCTAGGAACTGTTGGGATATTAGGATATGAAGACATGAAAAATTATACATACTTAAGTATGTGTGAGAGCAATTTGAAAGAGGAGATGAGAAGTAAAAAGTAGAGGTTTTTGTGAAGACAAATTTTAGAGCTATAGGATAATATATAATCATTCATTTACTCAGTTAACAGACATTCAGCACATCCTAGACCAGACACTGTGCCCTGCTGTGGGGATGTGGGTTGTTTAGACAGAGCCTCTGCCCTGTTCTTGGTATACTGAGGAATCTACTCATAACTCAACATGTGTTACATTAGGAACTTGTGTCAGATATTACATGAAGGAAACATTTGATGAATGAATGAATGACAGTTTGATAACTTAGGAAAATGTTTATGACACAGTTGAAAAAGCATGTAACATTCATATGCATACTATGATTACAATTATTATTTTCTCATTTTAAAACTTTGGAGAAATATATTTGATGGAATAATGGAAATTTAGTATTTCTACATTAAAATATATTGTGAATATATAATAAAGAAAATTTTTGTTTTACCTATAGGCATTTTTTACACTTGCACGAGATATAATGACAAAACTCAACAGAAAAATGGTTTGTATCTTATTTTTATTTTCATTTATGCTCTGTTCTTATTTTACATTTGAAGAAAAGGATAGACTTGATTAAGATTTATTCACATTATACTCATTTTTTTCTTGACTCAGATATTCATTTGGTTGAACACTGATTCTTAAAATTTGAGTTTGTTGGGGTGGCACCTGTGGCTCAATGAGTAGGGCACCAGCCCCATATACTGAAGGTGGAGAGTTCAAACCCCGTCCCAGCCAAACTGCAAAAAAAAAAAATTCAAGTTTGTTTAGGATTCTTAGTTCTGAATGATAGCTGTTTCTGTTCTTTCATCTGTCTCTTTAAGTGGTCTTTAATTGAATGTTGATCAGATTAATGAAAATAGGGACCATGCCTGTAATTGTAACATTTTGAGAAGCCAAAGCAAGTGGATTGCCTAAGTTCAGGAGTTTAAGACTAGCCTGAGCAAAGCAAGACCCTGTCACTACTAAAAATAGAAAAACTAGCCCGGTGTGGTGGCACGTGTAGTCCCAGCTACCCTGGAGGCTGAGGCAAGGGGATCACTTGAGCCCAAGAGTTTGAGGTTGCAGTGAGCTATGACACCATGGTACTCTACCCAGGGCAACAGAATAATACTCAGACTCAAAAAAAAAAAAAAAATGACAATAATATTGGCACAAATTAGATTTTTGCCATAAAATTATCTAGTTCAGTTTTCTTAGATAATTTATGTGAGAGATATTTATATCTATATGATTATGGTACTGAAGTTGCCGGTTTGCTTAAATTGGAAACTATCTCAAATGATGAATCCTTAGGACAACCTGGAACGTTTGTTTTAACCTGAGTCCGGAATGTAACAGTAAGCCTTATATTAGGAGCTCTTCTAACACAATTGTCTCTACAGTATCTTAACATTGTTTCTATCATTATCCTTGAAACTTTATACTTCATTGGTTATAATTTCTTTGAACTAAAAATAGGAGCTTCCTATCTATATATTATTGATATAGAAGTGCTATCCTCAGGACATTTTTCTCTTTTTAATCCACCATTTCCAAAGAAAAAGACATTGGTGCTTAAGTAGTTCCTTTTCTAATAAAATACTCTAGTGAAATGCACATTTCACTGAATACGTTATTTCACACAGTTTAATGATTTTTATTTTTTAAATAATTGGGATCAAGTCATGAAACCTTTATTTCCTTGGTAACTTTATCTTCTGTTTTTTAGAATGACAGCAATTCAGCTGGGGCAGGTGGACCAGTGAAAATAACAGAAAACCGATCAAAGAAGACCAGTTTCTTCCGCTGTTCGTTACTTTGATGAACTCTTTCTGAGAGACTGCAGCACGCCTAGAAGGCCTTTTCTTGCTTCTCTGAAAGCACAGGTCACCCAGCCTCAGAATCACACCACCGGGCTGCTGCTGAGAGCACCCTTAAACTTAGACCTCTCAACACAGAATGCCACGTGGGTTCCAGCCGCATGGCCTAGCAAAAGAACAGGCTCCCTTTTTTTCAAACATGGAAGCAATGAAGTGGAGACACACGCAGGACCTAACTTGTTTTTTCATTGTTTTATTGCCTTTTGCAGAAGCTGCTATCTTTCTTTTCACTTTGCACATCAGTGATGAGTCTATTACAGCACAATCTTAGCCGTATATTTGCACACATCTGTGTCATAAAGTTCTAGACAAATTTGTACATTTGGGGATGTTTAAAAGAGAGCAGAATGCTACTGCCTTGAAAGCATTTATGTAAATGCTTTGATTTGAGATTTTCTTAACTAAGAATCATTAAATTCATTTTAAAATTTTGTAAAAAGCCCATCTATTCCTCAGAGGTAATAATTTCTTTATTTCTTCAGATTATTAAGAGCTTTGTCTCATTTTTAAACCTTTTTATGAGAGTCTGAGTGGCTGGATGAATCACTTTATAAATTGATTACCTTTGCCTAACCTCTAAAAACTTTTTGGAAATCACCATAATCTCACTTTTCCTGGGGTTTGTATTTGCTGTTCTGTCTTATGTTTGACTTATTGTAATTATTCACTTATCTAAAACTAATAACATATTTGACCACTGTCATATTTCTATTTGTGTACTTCTTCAGCTGAAATTTTATGTAGGCAGAAAAATGTACCATTTAGGGTTTTATTTCAGCATCTAACTGTGGTTCTGTCACATAAGGATATGTAAAGTATTTTTTTTAAGTTTCATCCTTTAGCTTGCTGGCTTAGTTGTAATTCCCAATTTTGCAGACCATAAGCCCTGTCTGCAAAAGTTAACAGAAGTTAGATTTAGATTTTAGTTTGCAGAAAGCTTACCTATAGGGAGAATAACTTGATATAAATGTAATAGATAGTTCTTGGTATTGGTGAAAATAATGATTTTTGGTACTGTTTTTATTTGAATAAGTATTTTTTTAATGAAAGTAATTAGACCTAGCACAGCTTCTAGGAAGAGTCTTGCCTTTTCATTAGGAAAATATGAGCAAGGTTTCAGTTTTAAAACATCTGTTGTTGAATATTATAGAACCCAGTTCCATCTGTTTAGGTTCATTGTTATAGAACTTAGTCTAGTCCTTTGGGCCAAAGCCAACCAAAAGCTTAGTTGCCTTTCTCACCAAACACTGGTACTGGTATACATTTTGTAGATGAAACCATCATGTAAGAAATAAAGGTATTTGGTGTTAACTTATGTGCCAAATCAGATCACTATGTCATGGCTTTTACTCTAGCCCTCAGTGCCATAACACAGAAGGCAATAAGACAGAGGTGATTAGGGGAATGAACTCTATTAATTACTCTTCCTGTTATGCCTAATTTGCTTCACAAAGGCTGCTATCATGCTTGATAGTTTAGAATAGGAGATGGAAATCTAAATGGATTGCTTGTTACCTACCACAGAGAATTCTACTTCAAATTAAGATATGTCCTTAGAATACTCAGACCAGTCAACCTTTACTACTTGTGAGAACACTTAGGAACAATTTAGCAGCTGCAGACATGCCAGAGCTATTTTTGATGAATCCGCTAATCCTATTGTTGACAAACGTTAGCCTTCTTAATTATTTTTATAGTTACCCATTGCTGTCCCAGTATAGTGATTCCATGACTGAAACTTGATTGTAAATCTACTGTCTTCAAAGTTATATACATTTTTCAAAAAGAAAAAATAATTTCTTAGAAATATCTTGTTTTCACTAATTTTCTGAAAAAATTCCAAGCAGTTAAGCTTTCTGGATGGTAATAAAGTACTTTCTAAAAGGCAAGTGCTATGACACCATGTATGAATGTAATTCTCTTAGTAATTTACCTCTGACTATTTGGTGTCTTAACACTTTGGTTTATATCTCAGGGGTTGTCTGCAAACCAAAACTGACATATTCTGTGGTTAGCTTTTTTTTTTAAACATAATGCTTTGCTTTTGTTCTGTTTCCTCTCTTCTTTTGTCTTATATGGGTTAATAACTAGTCTCCATGAACTTCCCTTTGAAAGAGCCTGTAAAAAAGTCAGGTGAGTCTAAAAGTGCTCTTTGAAGTAGCAGCAAATTGGGAGTATATGCTCTGTTATATAAAAATAAATTGTCCTTGCTATTTTCTTACATTTAGCTTTGCTAAATTGTATATAAATTGAGCTAAAACCATAGGAAATTCACTTTCTGCATGGTAAAATGACCCAATAAATATTCCACTTTGCTTAATAATGTACATATAGTGCATTATTTTTTCTATTTGTAGATGGATTTAGTGACAGATCATTGTCTGTTCCCTGCTGAAACTGAGAAATCTAGTTTTTTGTGAACATTTTTGTGGTCTTATGGATAAGGTACATGAGGAGTTTTGCAGCAGTTTAATGGTGCAGCGGCTGCACTTTATTATTAGTGTGCTAATTTTTGACAGTGATTGGACTAGACCTTTTCAAATAGACTCTGAGGGTATCCAACAGTGAAAATGTGCTGTAACTAAGTAGCATGTAAGTCAGTTGATTGTAAAATGTTTCACTGGGAACTTATTTTAGCTATATTTTACTTCAGGCAGATTATGATAAAATAATCCACCTGTGCATCAGTTAGTAGGTGCTACAGGGTTTCTTACTACTTACATAAACATTTTGTGCAGTCTTTGTTATAAATTTTCAGAAGACTATACTCTTTACTTTGAAGGACTATTTTTTAATTATACCTCATTTAGCTAACTAGTATTCTAATACCTGGTAGAAAAACGGTGAGCCAGCCTTTAACCATCCAACAAAATTTAGATCATATGTTTTGTTTTGAGCTGAAGGTATCTTAGAGAAAGATAGAAGATATCTTAGTTTAGAATAGAACATACATGTCATATCCGGTAGAATGAAAAAAAGTATTATCTCCTTGTCGTCATTAATAAATTTAGCTGTGCAATATAGATACATTTTTACAGAAGTTTCTAAGTAAGAGATTATAACTCCATTTTACAGGTTCCAAATGCTGAGAGTCTGTATTAAGGCTTATAAAATTTTCCCTGTGATCAGTAAGTGATACATGTAAGCATTCTTTTCAAATTCATGACTTAGATTCCTTTACAAGTTTAGTTCTTAATCTTTGAAAAAAGAGCTTCTAAGCTTAAAAATTTAAAACCACATTTCAATGTGTTGGTTTGCTTATCTCAAATTTTAAGCATTCATTTCTGCAATCAGGTTTTTTAGAATTTATTTTTTAAACAGAAAACACATTCCTTTTTCATTCTTGTTACATCCAAAGGGGGGTGGGGTGGGAGTAGGGGTAGAAGAAGGGAATGTCTAAAAGTGAAATCCCTTGACATGTAGAGGGACCTGGAAGGACAGGATAGGTTAATAAAATTTCACATTCTAGCACAAGTTTAGAGTAGAGTCAATCTTTCTTTTAAACTAATAAAATTAATGTGATGTTCAGTATGAAAAAATCTAAATTGAAATGTACAGAAATGAAAATTAGCAAACAATTATTTTAGAACTATTTTCAGATTTACTTCATTTATTGAAATGTGTGTGCCATATGCAATTGCATTTCTTGTTGCCAAGAACTAATAGAACTTATTTCATTTTCTTACCTTTTTTGAAAATGTGAACTTAATTATTATAGGCCTTACAGATGGATTTTATTTTGTTTGCAGCTGACACTGCAGTTCCTTTAATGCAAAATACCACAAACTATTTGACAAAAATCATGCCCCTAATGGAGAATATCTAGTTTTTCCATAGAATTATCATACTGGGTATGTTTAAACATACTTTATTTTTGTTCCAATGGCTTGATGTGAGAAGCTCCTGCAGATAAAGTGGACCTGTCATGTGTTTAATCTTGTTTAAGCCAGTTCATTAACTGTGTACTGATACTGATGCTGTGTTTTTGTTTTTGTTTTTTAAAAAGTGGATTTTATTCCAGGTGAACTTTTTTTATTTACAATAATGTTCGTCTAAAATAAAAACTACATAATGAAAATACTCATGACTCTCTGAAATGGATTGCACATTTTAAAAATGTTTTTGTAAATCTGATAAGGTATATGATTCAAACCATGGGAGACTTGAGATATGTTAGCAAACTTTATATCTGACGCAGAGCTATTTGAAGACTTAGAAAAATGTCCAGATGCCCTGCTTATACTTAGTTTAGAATACAATGACATCATTCTCTTGTAGAACCTGTAGCCTTAAATTGATTATCCTTCCCTTCTTAGGCCTTGCAAATTTAGTTTCTGTTGTTTTGTTTTCACTTAATTTATGGTGCTGGCTCTGTTAACATTCTCCCACTTGCTTGTACATGTTCCCAGCCTCAACCTTTCCCATTCATCCTACAGCATTTCAAACTTTTGCTATTCTTAAGCTTCCTACCTCTTTCCTCGTCATAGGTATTTTGTCTCCCACCTCACGGAGAATAGCATCAGTCTCAAGCGTTCCTCTCCCTCCCTGCTCTGTAGTTTCCCTTGCCCTTAGCTCCCTCCTGTTGGTAGCAGAGGCATTCCTCCTACACTGAGCTCTGTCTGCCTCTTCCCTGGATTTGTCCTCCCACCCCTGGGCCACTCTTCAAGAATCTCACAGCTCTTTCCCTTACACCTTCCAACTCTTACCCCCACAGCATCTGAGCCTCCTCCACCCTCCTACCACGTTGTCTCCTTTTCGTCTCTCACCTGCTGCTCTTTTTCTTCTTCCTCTTACTGTTAGCTTTTCTAAGCGTTGCCTACTCTTACTATCTACCTTCACTTTTCCACTTTCCATTTATTCCTTATTCTACCCCCGTTCACTCTCCCACCCCCACTACTTTGCTGTCTTTGGGCTTACAAACAGACAATCTCCAGTCCTTAATCTCGGCAGTCTTCTTGGCAGCATTTGACCAGAATCTCTCTCCCCACTCAGAAATGTTCTCTTCCCTTGGCTTCTAACAGTATTCTTCTGATTCCCACTTTTCCAGGATAATTTCATCTCTTTTCATGTCTCTTTAAATGCCCCTAACTTCTGTGGAAAGGCTGAATAAACCTGCCCAAAGGTGTCATATCCTAATTACTGAAACCTGTGAATGTTACTTTATATGGCAGGTACTTTGCAGATGGATCAAGGATTATGGGATGGGAGATTATCCTGCATGATCCCATAATAATCATGGGGTCCTCATGAGAGGGACATGGTAGGGTCAGAAAAAAACCAGGTGGCGATGGGAGCAGAGGAAGAAAATGTGAAGTGATGCAGGGCTATGAGCCAAGGTGGGGAAGCCTTTAGAACCTGGAAAAAGGGAGGCTTTTCCTTTAAAGCCTCCAGAAGGAACCACCCTGATACCTTGATTTTAGCCCAGTAAGACTCGTTGTGTACTTATGGCCTCCAGAACTGTAAGAGAGTAAGTTTGTGCTACTGTAATCCACAAAGTTTGTGGCAGTTTCACACAGCAGCAGTAGGAAGCTAGTAAAGATTTCCAATGTGTTTCCAGAGGGCCAGACTTAAAAGTTCATCTACCTACTGGACATGTCCCCTTGGATCTGCTAAACTGCATCAAACACATGTCTGAAACCCACACTCGACCCTAACTTTCCCACCTCCCTGGCAACCCCCATTGCCGAGGGGAATCCTGTGATCCCGTTATTTCTCCATCATAATACATAGCACCATCCTCTATCTTGGTCCTCAGTTGACCTCTAAGTCTAACCGGTCCTGCCTCCTTCATCTCTTCCTAATCTATCCGCACATCCGTTATTACTGCTACTGTTGTGTTGAAACCTCCTCCGCTTCTACCTAAATCACTGTAACCTCTCCTAAGCAGTCTCTCACTCAGCCTCTAATCTTATTTTCCTCTAGTCCAATTTTCACAGCGCAGACATTTTTCTAACTTAACTCTCACCCTCTCACGGCTACATGTAATGCTTGAGTGGTACTTCATAACCTTGGCAGAACGTTTCAACTCGTTTGCCTGGCAAAAAAACCCCTTTGCCATCCCCACATCTTTCTCTCCAGTCATACCTTACCTCATACCCTTTCTTTGAACCACACCAGTTTCCCAAACACATCTTTTTTTTTTTTTTTTTTAAACAGAGTCTGACTTTGTCAATCTTTGGTAGAGTGCCGTGGTGTCATAGCTCACAACCTCCTCAAACTCTTGGGCTCAAGTGATTCTCTTGCCTCAGCCTCCCGAGTTGCTGGGACTACAGGCGCCTGCCACAATGCCCGGCTTTTTTTTTTCAGAGGGGAGGTCTCCCTCTGCTCAAGCTGGTCTCGAACCTGTGAGCTTAGGCAATGCACCTGCCTCAGACTCCCAGACTGCTGAGATTACTGGTGTGGGCCACTGTGCCCGGCACGTCACTCTTTTTTATTCCTTTGCCTATGTTGCACCTTCTGTTGACTTTCTGCCTCTTTACCTGACTGGCTTCCACTTACCTTTCAAGATTCAGTAAGGGTTTCTCTGGGAAGATTTTAGCCACAAACCATCCCTGGTTATCAGCCTCTAGTATATTCCCAAAGCGTTGTTCCCCACTCTGGATTGGAGTTATTTGTTTACTGTCTTCCTCTGCTAAGGACTCTCTTAAGTTTCTAAAGCAGCAGTTCTCAACCTGTGGGTCGCGACCCCTTGGGGGGTTGAATAACCCTTTCACAGGGTTGCCTAAGCCCATCCTGCATATCAGATATTTACATTACAATTCATAACAGTAGCAAAATTACAGTTATGAAGTAGCAACGAAAATAATTTTATGGTCGTGGGTCACCACAACCTGAGGAACTATATTAAAGGGTCGCAGCATTAGGAAGGTTGAGAACCACTGTTCTAAAGGGTGGGAACCACATGTTTAGTTTTTGTGTCCACCATACCCATTAAGAGGTCTGGCACCTAGTAGATATTTAATAAATGTTGAAAGAATCAGTAAGGTTCAGTAGTCATAGTCATAACAACATCCTGCGGAAGAAAGCTACACCTAATTTAGCAGCCAAGTGTAATTTAGAAGTTTTGTTCTTCATTTACTTTTTAATTTAAAGAAAGATTTGAAATAAATCTGTAAATGCCTCAGTAAGTGCAGCAAAAAAGTGAAAAGCTTCATTATCTGGTCTTTATTCTAGCCCTTACCATACTACTATTAAATACAAAAGAATTTCCATTTACTAAAATAAATCACCTGGAACTGGGTAGGTACTGAAAAATTGAGTAAACCCTCTTTTTTTTTTTTCCTTGACACAGAATCTCACTCTGTTACCATGGGTAGAGTGCTGTGGCACTCACGGCTCACAGTAACCTCAAACTCTCGGGCTCAAGCGATTCTTGTCTCAACCTCCCGAGTAGCTAGGACTACTGGCCCCCTCTTTGCCCCTTCATGTTTCCTGTTCTCAAGATTTAGACTTTCCACTATTAGTTCCAGGGATATAAGAGAATGTCCCTTAGCAAGTAAAATAAATAAATAATAAATTAAAATGAGTTAGTATGTATATTTATCCTTCCAAAGTAAAAGTAGTTGGATGATAACATTAAAGAAAAATAGCAACTGCTGAATTTCTATGTAAACTAAGTTTTGGTTCCTTAGTAGTAAATATTGAAATAAATTTTAGAGAAAAAAGTATTTTGTATAGGTAGCTACAGTAGTCAATAAATGATCAAAAATAACAATGTCTCAATTCAGCCAGTTGGATCTAATAGGAGGAGGCCTGAACTAGAAATCAAGACTTCCAGGTTCCAGGTTGGTTCTGTTGCTAATGAAGCAGTCATATTCTCGGCTTGTTTCCACATCTGTTTGCTCTTTTTATATATATATATGTCCATTCCCTGAGTCCTTCCCCAGCTCTAAAATCCTATGAAACACTGGTAGTTTCTCCCATGCACATCATTTCCTGTTCTATCATCATTGTAATTTGTTTCTGTGATGTCTGAATGAAGCCATTTCTTTTTATGGTTTATAAATTTATGATACAAATTAAATCAGCTTCTTGGCATGATGATCATGGGTACTTAGAAGAAACTAGGTAGTTAATAGTTTATCTGATTTCTTTTTTTTTTTGTAACAGAGTCTCACTATGTCACCCTTGGTAAAGTGCCGTGGCATCACAGCTCACAGCCAACGTCAAACTCTTGGACTTATGCAATTCTCTTGCCTCAGCCTCCCAAGTAGCTGGGACTACAGGCACCTGCCACAATGCCCGGCTATTATTTTTTGGTCGTTGTTGTTGTTGCAGTTGTCATTGTTGTTTAGCAGGCCCGGGCTGGGTTCGAACCCACCAGCTTCCGTGTATGTGGCTGACGCCATAACCACCATGCTACGGGTGCCGAGCTGATCTGATTTCTTATGACCAATTTTTCCCTCCTTGTTCTCTCTTATGATTTCTTCCTCTTGCATGGCCTTTAAAAAAAATTCAGTAGTGAGTATTGTTTGCAAGCTGAAGCTGAATTAATTCTAAGAGTATGTAGTTATTTCTTAGTGTTACTTCCTTAAGACTCTCATACTGCACCATCAACCAAAACAGTGCTTAATAAAATCTGGGTCCTCAGCTTTACTCCTACAGGGCCAGTAGCTTCACTCTGTCCTACCAGATCCCAGCAGGATCAAGTTACATCACTTGTTACTAAGGAAACTAGACTGGATGTTCCCATGGATCCTTCAATCTCACATCTTCCTCCAGATGGTGTCCTATCTCTTTTCCAAAGCTAAATTTCTCCTCTTTCCTCTTTTTCTTTCACCACAAATTCATTGGAGAACATTTTGTGCACTGGCTTTTACTCCTCTGTTAGGGTCACTAATGACCTCATGGCTAAATCCACTGGTTTCTGTATTTCACTAGTCGCTTATTTAGCCTCTCAACAGCCCTTCTTTCTAGAATATTTTTTTTCTCTTGACTTCCATGACACCACATTCCTCTTGTTGCCTTCCTGGCTGCTCCTTTTCAGCTTCCTTTGAGGAAACTTCTCATATCTCAAAGTGTTGGAGTTCTGGCATAGGCCCTGTTCTAGCTTTACTGTTTAAGGAAGCAACACTACCTACCCTCAAGGCTACAGGTGTTATGAAGAGTCTCAGTTCTAGGCTTTCTTTCTTCTTTTTCTCCCCCACCCCTCCTTTTTTTTAAGTACATAAGGGTGTCTCACTTTTGCTCAGGCCGGTCTTGAACTCTTGAGCTCAAGGGATTCAACCACCTCCCAGATTACAGGTGTGAGCCACCACACCTGGCCACAATTCTAGGTTTTCAATCCAGGTCAGTCCTGATCCTGCATATCCCTTTGCCTACTGAACAACTCCATTTGGAGTATTCTCTCTGGTTTTTTTTTTTTTTTTTTGAGACAGAGCCTCAAGCCGTCACCCTGGGTAGAGCACCGTGGCATCACAGCTCACAATAACCTCCAATTCCTGGGCTCAAGCGAGTCTCCTGCCTCCACCTCCCAAGTAGTTGGGACTACAGGCGCCCACCACAATGTCCGGCCATTTTTTGGTTGCAGCTGTCATTGTTGTTTGGTGGGCCCGGGCTGGATTCGAACCTGCCAGCTCAGGTGTACATGGCTGGCGCCTTAACCTGCTGAGCCACAGGCGCTGAGCCATTTGGAGTATTCTCAAGCATCTCAAACTCAGGGCATCCAAAATAGTGTCCATTATCGTATCTATTTCCCCATACTCTCTCCTCCTCCTGTCTCCACGGCAACCACTTGAGCCAAAAACCTCTAGAAGTCATCATCCTTGTCCCTCTCTCTCACCCCACGTAGTCCATTAGTCACTAAGTCTGTTTGCATCATCCCTGAATCTCTCTTCAACTTATCTGCTTCCTTCCAGATTCCTGCTAATTCCCTTATTTGGGCCACTGTCATCTCATGCTGCATTATGCCAAGGACCTCCTGTCTGGAATCCCATTTTTCATATCTTTACACAGCAGATCTGATTATGTCACTGGTTAAAATGTATGACTTTGAGTAAACTCTAAAATTCATAAAACTGCTTGCAAGGGAAGCTTTTGGGGACCTGGCTCCTGTTAGCCTTTCCAGTCTTGTCTCTCCTTCCTCTCCTCATGCTTAGGCGATCCTGAACTGCTCTCTCTGCCCCTCAGAGATGCCCTTTCTTTCACTTTGAGGACTTTCCACTCATCTTTTCATTTCTGCTCTGCAGCCTACCTTTGCTAACTCCTAAGCTGACATCTTAAGAATGAGTAGGAATTATCTTCTTTAGCAAAACCTCATGCTTTTGGATTGGGTGCCCTTCCCCCGTGTATATTCCCACAGCTCAGCATTCCCCACTAAAGTATAAGCTCCATGGAGACAGCAACACATCTGCTTCACTGGTATATTCCCAGGGCCCAGCATTGTGCCTGATACTTATAAGACATATTTTGAATGAATGAATAAATAGCTGAATAAATATAAATCTGTCAACACTACCAGAACACAAAGCTCATGTACATTCATTGAACAGTATCCATAGAGAGTACCTGTCCCTTCCCTACAATCACCTTTTACCCAACATCATTTTAGTACCTTGTGTTTTCAAGTCTTTAAGGGAAACTAATAGTAAGTTCATAAAAATTTAACTGAGTCAGGGTGGCGCCTGTGGCTCAAAGGAGTAGGGCACCGGCCCCATATGCCAGAGGTGGCGGGTTCAAGCCCTGACCTGGCCAAAAACTGCAAAAAACAAAAACAAACAAACAAAAAAAAGCTTACTACGGAGTCAATAAAACCACTACTCAGCCTCAAATCAGTATAAAAGTGCTTTTGAAATAGCAATGCATTATATAAATGTAAAATGATACTAATATTCAGTGAAAGCTTGAAGGAAGGAACTTTTTCTAGTAAGGAACCATAAGTGCTAAAGGTGACTATTTTATTGGTGATTCTGCCAGTTTCCTAGCAGCTTTCCTCTCTTTTTCTCCAAACAGATCTTCACAGATGGGGGAACAGATTCATTGTATTTCACACTGCCTTTCCATTTTTCAATTGTGAAAGTGGAAAGTATATGTGACTGTTTTAAGTGGGCAAAGGTGATGTTTTATAAGAACTAAATATGTACAGTATTTGAAGGGCCATTTTCAGAAGTGAAATGCAAAACATCTCCTTTCAGGTCCCAACTTTTGTCTACTGGTGTTTGTTTTTTCTATGTGGATTGCAAAGAGTTATATTCAAGATGGATACTAAAGAATGAGTAGGGGTGGCTAATACTTAATATAGCATTTACTTGTGCCAGGCAAACTCCTCAAAATAACTCAGGAGGCAAGCATTATTATTGTATGCTCATTCAACACAGAGAAAAATCTATCTTAGATGTAAATGGTCGGGGAAATTTTTTGTCTTTTTTTTTTGTTTGTTTTTTGTGAGACAGTCTCGCTATGTTACCCTCTGTAGAGTGCGATAGCATCACAGCTCACAGCAACCTCACACTCTTAGGCTTAAGAGATTCTCTTGCCTCAGCCTCCCAAGTAGCTGGGACTACAGGCGCCGGCCACAATGCCTGCCTATTTTTATTTTATTTTTTTGTAGTTGTCTTTGTTAGGCAGTCCCGGGCAGAGTTCAAACCCTCTAGCTCCAGTGTATGTGGCCGGTGCCCTAGCCGCTGAGCTCCAGGCATCGAGCCATAGTCAGGGAACTTAATTCTGCAATTGTAATTTTTAAACCTCTCAGAAATTGTTAATATAAATAGTAGATGTTTATAAGTTCTGCGTTTTAAATTATTTCATTCAGCAAACAGATAGTGAGCTGCTCCTAAGTGCTGAGGAAACAACAAAGAAGAAAGCAAAGTTTTAATGGGGAAGACTAATCAGCGAGTTATTAAATAAATGGCCTGAAGTGGGGCGAAGTAACTGCTGCTATAGGATGGCCAGAGTGCCTTCAAAAACAACTTTTTTTTTTTAAGATTTTTTTGGGAAAAAAAAAATAAAGTCCCAAACAACTCTAGGAAGGACAGTTTCTTCCACTACTGTTTTATTATTTTACCGCTTCTGGGTAATGCTTGGGTCATTGCTATCCCAGCCTTCATATTATACATTGATAGAGCAAAAAGTTCCTGCAACTATGTAAATGAAAAAAAGTGGGGCTTTCCCCCCCTCCTTTTATTTCCGGAAGGAGAAAGGGGATTGCGAACTGAAAAAAATACTGCCTCCGAACTGCAGTTTTACTGTAGCTGACCTGGAATCGTTCCCCGTTCTCGGTGCAACCGGCTTCAAGGTAACATGGGGACCTCCCCTCCTCTTATCCACCTCGAGGCCAGCACTGGTGATAACTCAAAGTGTACCTCTCATGGTGGGAGCTATGGCTTAGCCCTAAAGTCGCCAACGAGCCCCACCTGGGAATCAGGAGTAACGGCACCGCGAGGCGGCCCCAGACGTCCAGTGCTTCCTCTGCGGCTGTAACTGACCTACGCATAGGTGCGCGCTTCCAATCTAGAGCGCCGTTCCGCTCCGCCCCGCCTTCCCCGCCTCGAGCCCCGCCCTCCCCGCCTCGAGCCCCGCCCACCACGCCCCGCGCTCCCTGCCTCAAGCCCCGCCCCTTCCCGCCCCACCCTGCGCTGCGCTCACTGCCTCGAGCCCAGCCCCGCCTGGACTAAGCCTGGGCCTTCTCGCGTCGCCTGAGGGCCCCCGGCAGGCTTCCGCGGTCGCCATGACGGCGGCAGTGTTCTTCGGCTGTGCCTTCATCGCCTTCGGGCCTGCGCTCGCCCTCTACGTTTTCACCATCGCCAACGAGTCGTTGCGCATCATCTTCCTTATCGCTGGGTGAGGCGGCTGCGCCGGGAAATCCGGACGCCGGGGCTCCCTTCCCCCGCTGGGGGTACCGCGACCAAACGGCTCGACCGTGCTGGGTGTTTGGACGCGTGGACGTTTGAGAGCGGAGAGCGGAGACCCTGCTCCCCGAGGCTTTTCGGCCCCTCGGAGGAGCTCACACTGTGGGTCAGAGCCCGGTGCTTGGCTTCTGTGGGCTTCTGCCCAGGGTCCCGGGTTGGGATTTAGTGAGCCGTGGAGCTGCCAAAGTTGTATGACAAAATTACGGATGACTTCATACCTACATCCTTCATTTTTCTGTAGAGGGAGTCCTTAATTTCCTTGAGATTCTCAGAAGCATCTGAAATCCAAAAAGGGTTAAGAATCGTTAGTCTAGGGTAGTATTTCTCTTGCTCTCTCCCAATTAGAATTACCCGGGGCCAGGTGCTTGAAAACATGCCGATGTCTACTACCCCCCACTCCTGATCAGTTTAATCAGAGTGTCTGCAGTCTTTTTTAAAGCTACTTTTAGATAATTCAGGTGTGCAGCGGAGGGCGAAAACCTTCTCAAGCAGGTGCGCATCCTCACCTAGGAGCTTAACAAATACCGAACTCTGGTGGCCAGTGTGGTCGTTCATGATCCCAGTTTTCACCTTCTGGCGGCTTCTTACCGGGTGGACGTGCCACGTCCCCCCTACCCCATGAGTCTCTTTACACCAGACGAGGCCAGTGGTTCCCACTTTTCCGAGCTACTTCATCTCCCACCACTGTATTGAAAATGCTGCATCACATGTCATTTTTAAAACAATAGAGATTTAAGAAAAGGTTTGTAAAACTTGCAGTGTAATCATTAGAATCCACGGGAATGTTGTGAGACTCTGGTCTGATCTAGGTCAGAGCCCTGGTTTTCAATTTCTTGATTTTATACCAATCCCTGCATTAATAGGGATGTAGACTTTTTTTTGGAAAAGACACACAGTTAATTATTTTTATTTTTATTTTTTTGCAGTTATTTGACCATTAAATCCATGATATCTGGTAGGTTTTTTGTTTTTGTTTTTTTGAGACAGTCTCAAGCTGTCGCCCTGGGTAGAGTGCCCTCGGGTCACAGCTCACAACAACCTCAAACTCTTGGGCTTAAGCTATTCTCTTGCCTCAGCCTCCCAAGTAGCTGGGACTACTGGCACCGGCCACAATGCCCTGCCATTCTTTGGTTGTAGTTGTTGTTGTTCAGCAGGCCTGGGCTGGATTCGAATCCGCCAGCTCTTGTGTACATGGCTGGCACCTTAGCCACTGAGCTACAGGCGCCGAGCCTCCGGTAGGTTTTGAGGATTTGAAAATTACAATAGTCACAGTAATTTATTGTTTTGGCACATTGATGGGTAAAGCATTGATGTAGGAGGAGTGGCAATTAACTACATTTACAACTATACAGTTCTTGGCAGATAGGGAACTAAAGTCCTTAAAGAAGAGTAATTTTGTTGGAAATACCACATTCCTCTTGAACTACATGTTTGTAGTTCTGCATATAGGAAAATTAAGGTTCTTCATGAATTTCATAGATACAACCAAGACAGAACTTTAATACCTTTTTTCATAGGCTTCTGATAATTTTTGGTAATATTATATATAGCCTTCTTTATTTCTTGCTTATAATAGCAGATATTGAATTCTGTTTTCTTAACGGAATTACAGATTGTGAAAACCAGGAAGCCAATGGGGAAATGTACCATTGATGAAGAACTACTGATTCAAAGCATCATTTAGGAGGCCTTTTTTTCCTAATCAAAAAGTCAGGAAATCGGCTTGGTGCTTGTGGTTCAAGCAGCTAAGGCGCCAGCCACATATACCTGAGCTGGCAGGTTCAAATCTAGCCCGGGCCGCCAAACAACAATGATGGCTCCAACCAAAAAATAGCCAGGCGTTGTGGTGGGTGCCTGTAGTCCCAGCTACTTGGGAGGCAGAGGCAGGAGAATCGCTTGAGCCCAGGAGTTGGAGGTTTCTGTGAGCTGTGATGGCACAGCACTCTACCCAGGGTGACAGCTAGAGGCTCTATCTCAAAGAAAGAAAGAAAGAAAAAGTCAGGAAATCTGTTCCTTCTCAAGCAGGGGTTTTTCACTTTTGAATCATTATTAATCTTGTACTTATGTTCACTTGTAACTTTTTTCCCCCTATTTTTCAGAGCTTTCTTCTGGTTGGTGTCTCTACTGTTTTCATCCCTTGTTTGGTTCATAGCAAGAGCCATTACTGAAAGCAGAGAGGAACCAATACAGAAATATCTGCTGATGTTTGGTGTGCTGGTCTCAGTCTTTATCCAAGAACTGTTCCGGTTTGCATATTACAGACTTTTAAAGTAAGTTAAATGTTTGTGTTACCTTTTCTCCCCGCTTAGATTCTGAGATAGGATTTGGTCATTTGAAACCTAAATATAATATGGTATTTGAGATGCCAAGCTTTTCTACATAGTTCTAAGCAAAGAGATTAGATTTCCAGTCTGAAAATATTGTGTATTCTTGTAACTTGTGGACATTTCTCCCTCCATCACTTACTTCCTTGAAAAAATAATTAAGAATTTATGGGCAGTGCCTGTGGCTCAAAGGAGTAGGGCACTGGCCCTATATACCTGGGGTGGCGGGTTAAAACCAAGCCCCGGGCAAAAACTGCAAAAAAAAATTAAAAAAAAAAAAAAGAATTTATGCAATGTGCCAGACACTATCCTAGGCACAGGGGATGAATCAGCAATTAAAAAAGTCTCTGGTTTCATGTGGGAAGAGACAGAAATGAATGAACAAGAATTGTGCTATATATTAGAACGTAAGTGTCACAGAGAAAAATAAGCTAGGGAGATAGTCACTGCAACAATGACAGACACCATTCTAGCTTAGAATTTATACGTGCTTCTTTTTGTCACCACCTAAGATAAAGAATTTTTATGGAAATCATGCCTTCATTTTTTGACTGTTTTAGGGGAATGTGGGAGTTCATTTTCTGATATTTCCTGTAGTTTCAAATATATAGTTAAAAAATACTTTTAAAAAAAGTCTTAGGTTTCTTTAGAGGAATGTGGGAGTTCATTTTCTGATATTTCCTGTAGTTTCAAATATATAATTAAAAAATACTTTTAAAAAAAGTCTTAGGTTTCTTTTTGTGCCAGGAAGTAGGTCCTCTTATAGGACCCATGAGGACCTAGCATGAAACCACTAATTTGAAACATAGCTTGAATTGAAGAAGTTTGCTTCAATTATGTAGTAGGACTTAAAGTAATAAATGTGCCATCCTTTTTCGTTTCTGCATATAGGAAAATTAAGGTTCTTCATGAATTTCATAGATACAACCAAGACAGAACTTTAATACCTTTTTTCATAGGCTTCTGATAATTCTTGGTAATATGCTAGCCTTTTTCATTTCTTGCTTATAATAGCAGATACTGAATTCTATTTTCATAATGGAATTACAGATTGAAAACTAGGAAGCCATTACTTAGAAGCAAAAGTCATAGGAAAGGTTTCAAAATGAAATTCCTATTAATCCCTGGAAATGCTAAAGAGCAACAAATATCAAGGGTATAACATTGAAATTTCTGCAGGAATACGACATCCCTAACATGGACATCTAGCTGTGGTTAAATATTTCTGGTATGTAGTAGTTACTACGATTCTGTGACTGTAATTTTAACTTTAGAATATTATTAAGGTAATCAAAATCTTCCTTTTTCTGACTTCTGCCCTACTTATGAGGTAAATGAAAATCTGTCACATGTTTGTCATTATGTTCCTAAACATTCCTCATTTCTTCACCTGGACTTCAGAAGGCATGGTTGTGGCTTTCAAACCTTTCCACAAGCCAAGTCTGTACTTTTTTGTCAGGAGACGTGTCCCTTTTTGTCAGTGCCTAGCTTCTGCGCAGAGCCCAGCGCAGTATTCTACAGTGTGCTCTGAGTAGTGCTCTAACAGGCCACAATATCCTTTATAGCTTAGCCTTGGATTGCACTGGGGTTTCATGTCAGCAACATCATTGGCTCATGTTCATTTTGCATTTTCATGCAGTGGCTCTCATGTTTAAAAATATGTGATTTCTGGGCGGTGCCTGTGGCTCAAAGGAGTAGGGCACCAGCCCCATATACCAGAGGTGGCGGGTTTAAACCCAGCTCTAGCCAAAAACTGCAAAAAAAAAGTATGTGATTTCTAATACAGCGTATCAGTTAAGGACATGGGTTTAATAACACCTTAAGACTTGGATATTCTGATACCTGACTTATCCGGAGTGATTAAATGGATATCTCCTGTTCTTTACTGCCTTGTTTCTTGGTGGTTTCCCCTTGAAATGGCTACCTTTTCTTGGCAATAGCCTTTAGCTCCAAAGGACTGTAAGTTGACTATGGGTCCGCAATTTTAATGAGGACAGGAAGGGAGTAGAGCCATGTGAGGAAGGAATTATGACTGTCAGTCTGTAGGCTCTCATGCTAGGAAGTTCAGAAAAGCCTCTTTGACCTTCTGGGGAAACCATGTTTGGTTCTCTGAAAGGACCTTTGGAAATTTTCATATAGCTGGTAGGACAAACCTATATTAACAGGTACCTCTGTTAGCATTTGCATAATGCATCTTTGACAAGCCTTTAGAATATTCAAAATTTTCCTAGCAAATTTTAGAAATGTTGGATGTTATGTAGTTGTGTTAAAACAAGTTTGAAAACTTACACTTTATTTATGACTAACATTTATGTGGATACATTTAAATTATTCTCTTATTTAAGTATAGGGACTACATTTAAATATAGGGACTTTGGTTTAATCAATGTTTTATTTAGGCTTGGCACAGTGGCTTATCCCTGTAATCTCAGCACTTTGGGAAGCTGAGGTGGGAGGATCACTTGAGGCCAAGAATCCCAGACCAGCCTGAGCAAAATAGCAAGATCCCATTTCTACAAAAAATAAAAAAAAGTAGCTGGGCATGGTGGTGTATGCCTATAGTCCTAGCTGCTTGAAAGGTGAAGGCAAAAGGATTTCTTGAGCCCGTAAGTTTGAGGTTACTATAGCTATGATCACATTCACTGTTCTCTGTCCTGGATGACAGAGTGAGACCCTCTTTTTTTTTCTTTTTTTTAAGGACAGTCTCACTCTGTTCCCCTGGGTAGAATGCTATGGCATCATAGTTCACAGCAACCTCAAATTCTTAGGCTCAAGCAATCCTCTTTCCTCATTGCCTCAGCCTCCCAAGTAGTTGGAAATATAGATGTGAGCAACAATGTCTAGTTAGTTTTTCTAAAAGACCCTCTCTCTTTAAAAAAAAAATATTGTGGGCGGCGCCTGTGGCTCAACGAGTGGGGTGCCGGCCCCATATACCGAAGGTGGTGGGTTCAAACCCGGCCTCAGCCGAACTGCAAAAACAGAAAAATAGCCGGGCGTTATGGTGGGCGCCTGTAGTCCCAGCTACTCGGGAAGCTGAGGCAAGAGAATCGCCTAAGCCCAGGAGCTGGAGGTTGCTGTGAGCTGTGTGATGCCACGGCACTCTACCGAGGGCGATAAAGTGAAACTCTGTGTCTACAAAAATATATATATATATATTGTTTATCTCCACTGCCAAAGTAGGTTTTGAACTTGTAAGTTTAAAGTTCTGCCTTATAGCCAAGCATTATGGTGGGCACCTGTAGTCCCAGCTACTTGGGAGACTGAAGCAGGAGGCTTGCTTGAATCCAGGAGTTTGATGTTGCTATGAGGTAGCCTGATCCCAAGACCCTGTAGCCTGGGACAACAGAGTGAGACTCTGTCTCAAAAAAATAATAAAATTTTACCTTAACCAAATTTTTTTTGCCTGAATTTGGTGCCAAGATTAAACTGCTGAGGACTTGGACCAGTTTTTATAAATGCATAGAGTTGAATAAAAATATCTATCATTGAATCTAAGATTAAATTTATTTCATGGATCAGGACTTGGGAACAGTCACTTCATCATGAATGAATAGTAACTTTCTGCCTGGAAGAGCCTTGCATAGTGAGAAATTGGCATGTAGCTGCAAGTGATAGTCCTTTCTACTGTAATTTTCTTTGAGAATCTGAGTTAAGTTGCCTAAAACAGTGTAGGCAATTCTACATTGCTTGAAACTCCTACATGTTGCCTAAAGCAGAGTTTTTTCTGTTTGGATTAAAGCTTTTATAATTTAATTTTGTCTTACCATAAATATTTTGTAATTTTAGAAAATTATCCATTTATAGAAAAATGTTAAGATAACCATTGCTATAATTTTTTAGGAGGCATACCTGTTTTAAAAAATTCCTAACATAGTATATTTAATTTGTATGCCTATTCCTATATACCCATTCTAGAAAGAAAAGAACAAATAAGAAAGATAGTATGATTTATCAGTTTTTCAAAGTTTATATTTTAAATTGAGGTTCTTTTTCTTTTTTCTTCTCAGAAACACGATAATAAATGCCAACAAAGAATTTTCCACTTCAGTAAAACAGAAGTGAGCATGAAAACTGATGTTTTGTACTTTCTCACTTCCTAATGTTATCATTTAGAACTGTTAGTGTCATAACCTTTCCTCCCACAAACTCCTATAACATCAATGAGGAAATTTCTTAAACTTCTGAAATTATGTATTTAATATATTCGTGATAGCGTATTTTGCTGTAACAAATAACTAAAATCCTATTCTTCTATTTATTCTTTTTATTACTGAGCAATTTATATACAACAGAAATCCTCCAGAATTTGATTCTACTGTATTGATACATTTTTTGATGGAGGTTATTACTATATTATGTGTTTCATAAGCTTTAATTATCCTTAAACAACATCACTATGAAAGAAAGTTTATTTTACTTAGGAAAATTGGACATTTTAGTTGGTTACTGCTCCAAAGAAAGAAGATCGTCACTTGAATTTCTGGCTTGTGTCCTTACTACCAACGATGCTTTCGAATGGAGAGCACCAAAATGGCAAATTGTTTCTTTAGGGTCTAGAAAAATAAAGGACATCTTTATTTACTCTATTATTATCTTGATTGAATTCTGCAGTACTTTAATGTAATCAGTGGTATTTATATTTATGTAATGAATAAGCCAACTATAATGAATATGCATACCCTGAAATTTAAAATAGCACAGTGCCCAGATAAGAAACCTGTCCTGGTTAATTTGTCTATTCTTAGAATTAATCTAAATCTTTTGTTCCAAAACTTGCTGAAAAAAAATCATTGTAAGGTGTTCCAGTTCTTTTATTGCCTTAATAGATATACTTTATGGGAAATACAATTCAAATATTCTTTTGAGTCAGGATCTTACAATTTTGCAGAGTTTTCTTTCTAACAAGGATTGGTAATAGTGATGGTAGTGGAACTGACTAGCCACACCTAGCGTTCCTAATATCTGCATGGGGGCCAGGGGCTCATGGTAAATTTGTGAACTGGCCAGCGTCCCTCCGGAGAGCATTTCTTATTAAGCAGTGTTCTATCCTTTCATTCAAGTACTCATTTATCTCCTGTTCTGAGGGTAGCACTTTATCTCTGAAGCCTAATTGGGGATATAAAATGAATATGTAACTTATTTGAGAATCAAAAGATCATATAATTGAGTACCCACATGAGAGTTCAGTTCATTAACTTATAGGATTTAAGGTTAAGGAGAGATCAGTGATTACTAATCATTGGTAAAGGCACCTTCTTTTTTTTTTTTGAGACAGAGTTTCACTCTGTCACCCTCAGTAGAGTGCCTGCCATGGCATCATAGCTCACAGCAATCTCAAACTCCTGGGCTGAAGCTATCCTCTTTTTTTTTTTTTTTTTTTTGAGACAGAGTCTCACTTTGTTGCCTTTGGTAGAGTGCCATAGCATCATAGCTCACAGCAACCTCAAACTCTTGGGCTCAAGCAATTCTCTTGCCTCAGCCTCCTGAGTAGCTAGGACTATAGGTGCCTGCCACAATGCCCGGCTATTTTTAGAGCCGAGATCTCACTCTTGCTCAGACTGGTCTCAAACCTGTGAGCTCAGGCAATCCACCTGCCTCAGCCTCCCAGAGTGTTAGGGTTATAGGATGAGCCACCAAGACCAACACCTTCTTTAATAAATAGCTGTCTGGACTAGATTTTGAGGGATGAGTTCAATTTAGGTTCTGTGGAGTGGAGGTACAAGGGAGAGTAGCAGAGTAAGCAATAGCCCCTGTAGAAGATAAAACAAGGTGTGAATGAAGATATAGTACTTTGGGAAGAGAAAGAAAAGTTCAGAGTGGTAGATACCATAAGATAATTAAATATTTACTAACCTCAGAAAGTATTTGAAAATACTTTTTTCTTATTAAAAAAAAAGAATATTTTTTTCTTATTAAACTCAATTCATGATGGCTTGTTTACTTAATATTTTTCCTGTTTTTTTTTTTATGTGGAAGTCATATAAAGGCAAATGTTAGTTGGAAATTTTTTGGGTTTTGTTTACATGAATTCTAGATTTAGAGTGTAATATTACCTGATCCAAAGCCTCAGGTGTCTGGATTTGCAGTATCTAGTGTACTTTCCTGATATACTGCTTTTCTTTTTTTCCCTTAATTATATGTGTGGTTTTATTTTAGAAAAGCCAATGAAGGTTTGAAGACTATAAACCCGGGTGAGACAGTACCATCTATGCAGTTACTGGCCTATGGTAAGTTAGAACTGCCTGGTGTCATAAGAAAAAAATTAGAATTGCATAAAAATCATTTTTATCTTTTGTATCTTTTTAGATTTCAAATTGTATTTTATTACTGCTTTGGCCTATTGGTGTACATTGTTATTTCAGTTCTCTGGGTTCCTTATGTAAAGGAAAGTGATTACACATGACCCTTATCTGTATGTTCATTAAGTATTAGCCAAGTCTGAAAGTTAGGTTTTTGTTTTTTTTAATTTCCTTGCTTATTTTTTATTTTTATTTCTTTGCTTTTTTTGTTGTTGTTGTCATTGAGACAGAGTCCCCCCCATGCCCTGAGCAGAGTGCAATGGTGTCATAGCTCACTGCAACTTCAGACTCAGGCTGTGGGCATCCTGCCACCTCAGCCTCTGGAAGCCGCTGGGATTACAGGCACTCAACGTGGCACCGGCTGGGTTTTTTCATTTCTTTAGAAGTCGGGGTCTCACTCTTGCTTAGGCAAGTTTCCAACTCCTGAGCTCAAGCAATTCTCCCTCCTAAGCCTCCCACAGTGCTGGGATTACAGGCGTGAGCCATTGCGCCCAGCTGAAAGTTATGTTTTTTAACATATATTTGTTCTAGTTAACTAAGATTTCCTAAGTGATGTACCTATTGCCTTATCTGGATGCTTATATAACTTTGGCTATTCTATAAGGATTCTATATATTAATGCAGTTAATAACCCTGCATGTTATTCTTTCAGAATTATGTGTACAGATTGACCCAAGTTCCCAAGTTTGGCCTGGGAATACATAGTCCTCCTTAAGCTCAATTACAGTTCTAAGCTGAACTAAAGCCAGAGCTTCAGCAGCCTATCTTCCTCTGTCACATCTGTTTCTTCTATACCTTTCCAGATCTTTTTCTCTTTTTAATTTCTCTGCTGCTTTCTGCTGTTCATTGCCTTGGCTTATCTCCCTTCTCTCTCCATTCATCATGTGGCCAAGCATGGGCCTTTCTAGAGTCAGCTGTTCTTCAACAACAGCATATACACCTTTTCCCCTTCAACAAAATAGTCTTAGCTACTCCTTGGAAATTTGATTTGCAGAGAAATCTTTGCAGGAAAAGGTTTTAATAGTGTTTTTCTTCCTCTTTAGTTTCTGGCTTGGGCTTTGGAATCATGAGCGGTGTGTTTTCCTTTGTGAATACTCTGTCTGACTCCTTGGGACCAGGCACAGTGGGCATTCATGGAGACTCTCCTCAGTTCTTCCTTAATTCAGGTATGTGTCTTGTAGCTGTGAATGTTCAGGCTTCTAGTCTTAATGATTATGCTTATTGAAATTTACTGGCTTAGGAATTCCAGTGAATGGAAATTTATTTCATGCCTTTTTTCTTGTAGAAACAGAGTCTCATTTTATCGCCCTCAGGAGAGTGCCATGGCATCACACAGCTCACAGCAACCTCCAACTGCTGGGCTTAGGCGAGTCTCTTGCCTCAGCCTCCTGAGTAGCTGGGACTACAGGCGCCCACCACAAAGCCCAGCTATTTTTTTGTTGTTGCAGTTTGGTCGGGGCTGGGTTTGAAGCTGCCACCCTCGGTATATGGGGCCAGCACCCTACTCACTGAGCCACAGGCACTGCCTGCCCTTTTTTTTATTTTTAACAAAATTATTCAGCTTTTATTAATTAGCACCTTAGAAGAAACAAAGAAGATAGATGAGGTAGTAGAGCCACGTTAGCTCCCTAAACAAACAAAAAGGAATAAAGGCAAACAGGGCTCAGGAAGCCATCTGAGCACAGGGAGGCAGCACCTTCCAAGAATGGGCCTGGACTCAAGGGTGCTCCAGGACCTGGGCTGGGGCAGCCACTCCTGCGGCTTGTATTGGAGAAGCTTGAAGATCAGGTCCTGGGCCCCCAAAGGCATTGTTTGGGAGTCTCATGCTGAGACATCCTTACTCCAGATGCACCTGGATTTCAGTTTCCCTGCGCAGCTGGTGCTCCAATCCTTCTTTCTCTGTGACTTGAAAAGAACCTTCAGGGCCACAATAAAATGACTTTCCTTGAGCGGAGCCAGGTACACATTTACAAATTTCCCCTTGCCCAGAGGGCGCCTGATTTCAAAGTCATCAATTGTTGAGTTGCCTTGTAGCTGGGCTGCCAAGCTGAGCTGTGGGGCCTGCTGCAGCTGCAGGCTCAGCTCTGCCCACCTGCATCGCAGACTTCGGGTAGCTCACGAGGTCAGAGCAGCTGACACCTTCCAGAGCCCTTTGGAACTGGGAGCTTGTGTTCAGCAGATCCTGAAAAGGGGTTGGCGGGATGTGAGGCCCAGGCCAAGTCTCTTCCAATTTGCTGTCTCCCACGGCCTCATGTCGGGGGGGCCAAGCAAGGGCCACTAACTTCAAGATCTGACACATCATGCTTATTTCATGCCTTTTAAAGACAAAATAATCTTAGGCACTACAAAGCAAAAACACTTAGAAAAATAAAAATTTTGGCTAGAGTGTTTTAGAACTTTAGAGTAGAATCTGGCTTATATTAAACATTTTTATTTTGTGATATTAACAATGTTACTGTACAGTTGAAATAGTAAAAAATGAATTTTTAAAGGATTATGTTCTTTTTGGCTTTTATGATTTTATATTTATCTTTGGTGTAAGCCCTAATGTTTAATTAATTTGTTGTGTTTTAGGGGGATAGGCAGCATAATTTAATATTGAAAGTGTGAGGAAAAACAGAATAATAGATGAATTTATCTTTTTATCTAAGGATTAAGCTAAAAGGACCAACTTCAAATTGCCTTTTCATCCACCAGCCAAAAAATTGTGATGCAGTGATTACAAATTTGAGAGATTTTAATGTATTTAATTTATATGAGAATTTCTCCTAAATTCCACAAAAAAACTCTTTTAAAAATAGAAAGAAAACACCCCTTATTTTTAGTCACTTCCACAACAGTTATGCCATTGAAATAAGTGACCTCACAAACACATTCATTGTTTAACATCCATGCCAAAGCTCCTCAAAGAGCTTACCCTTTAGTAGAAGAAATGAGATAAAGAGTTTCAATGATAGTTTAAGTTAATAATGGAAAAGATATAAAGAGGTGTGACCAGTTATTTAAAAATTACTGCAGTAGATTAGAGACATCCTGCATGTTATTGTGATCCTAAGCCCAGTGAACACTTATTTACCGTTCTCAGTATACCCTTTGTTTCCATTTTTGTTCAAGTGTTGACATCGCTAGTCTAGATTATCACTATCCATCCCCAACTGGCTAGTCTTTCTTTGACACACTTTCCATGTGACTCCACCCTGTATGCAGCCACCAAACTAATCTTTCCCTTTTCAAAAATGTTTTGACTTTCCAAGATCTACAAGATAAAGTCAGGGCCCTTTAAATCTGGCCGCAAGCTAGAGGACATGAAAGTATGTTACTAGGTCATACTTATTTAATGATGTCATGCAAATTATCTTCTTTTCCTTTTTTTTTTTAAGATACAGTCTCACTCTGTTGCCTAGGTCAGAGTGCCATGGTGTCAGCCTAGCTCAAAGCAACCTCAAACTCTTGGATTGAAGCTATCCTCCTGCCTCATACTCCTGAGCAGCTGGGACTACAGTTGTCCACCACAACATTTGGCTAATTTTTCTCTTTTTAGTAGATACAGGATCTCGCTCTTGCTCAGGCTGGTCTTAAACTCCTAAGCTCAAGGGATCCTCTTGCCCGAACCTTCTAGAGTGCTAGGATTACAGGTGTGCGCCATGATGTCTGGCCAAATTGTCTTCTTTTTAAGCATTTCATAATGAGAATATTTCTGGCAAATTGTTAATGATTGATTATACTGAATATTAGGTTTTAAAACCAAATGCCATATTCATAGTTAAAGTCTGTTAGTGTTCAGATGGGGGACAGTGCCTCATGACTATAATTCTAGTACTCAATGGGAGGCTGAGGCGGGAGCATCACTTGAGGTCAGAGTTCGAGGCCAGTCTGAACAAGAGACCCTGTCTCTACTAAAAATAGGAAAATTGGCTCGGTGCCTGTGGTTCAAGCGACTAAAGTGCCAGCCACATACACCTGAGCTGGCGGGTTTGAATCCAGCCTGGCCCTGCCAAACAACGACAGCTGCAACCAAAAAATAGCCGGGTGTTGTGACAGGCACCTATAGTCCCAACTACTTGGAAGGCAGAGGCAGGAGAATCGCTTCAGCCCAGGAGTTGAAGGTTGCTGTGAGCTGTGATGCCACGGCACTGTAACCAGGGCAAAAAAATATAAATAAATAAATAAATAAAATAGAAAGATCAGCCAGGCATTGTGGTAGGTGCCTACAGTCCCAGAAATGTAGAGGCTGAGGCAGGAGTATTGCTTGAGCCCAGGAGTTTGAGGTTGCTGTGAGTTAGGCTGATGCCATAGCACTCTAGCCTGAGCAACAGCAACAGAGTGTGACTGTCTCAAAAAAATAATGTCAGTTAGAGTTCAAAATGAAGTAATAAAACATAATCATAAGGGGGTGTCAGTGCTACAGTTCTGTATGTTATACCATCTCTTATGTAGTTTTTATGTGTACTGCCACAGAAGCAATTTTCTTTTGATCCTCCAGTTTTGCCAGTTTCTTTCACTAGATGGTGCTAATTCCCTTTGTTATGTTCCCTTTAGTGACCTAGTGTGTTTTCATAAGATACTTAAAATGATTCTTTTGGAAGAAAGTAAGATTTGCTAGCAATTTAGGGATTATATTTGTAATTTCTATGAATTCAAGGAAAAATTCAGTATTCAATAATATAGCTTAATGTCTTTGGCCAAGTTAAGATGGCAGGCCATGCTGTGAATATGTACCTAAAGAAGAAAAGAGCAATTACTGAGCAATCACTTACACGTCCAAATTTCTGAATTGTTATAACATCATTCTTTGAAGCAGGGACTTTGAGTTGAAAATTTAAGAAATTCATTTTTATTACACTTAAAAATAATGCCCCCAAATTTATGTGTGTTATATTTGTGTTATATATTGTTTGTAACTGCTGTTATTAACATTTATTTAGATATGAGCTTTTGTCCCCCAGTAACTTAATATGTTAACATATTTCATCACAAATGCTTAAATAATCAGAATAAATAAGGAATGTAGAGTTACTAATCACAGCTTGAGTATTCCTAATCCAAAAATCTCCCCAAATCCTCCAAAATCCAAAACTTTAAACACCAATGTGATGATGACCAGCAGTCAAAATGCAGCAAAACTTTATTTCATGAACGAAATTATTAAAAGTAATGTATTAGGTTACCTTACCAAGAGCATATGAAACATAAGTTAATTTCAGGTTCCCATCCCCCAAGACATCTCATTATGTATATGCAAATATTCCAAAATTCTAAAGAAGTCTAAAATTCAAAACACCTCTGGTTCCAAACATTTCAGATAAGGGATACCCAATGTGTAGTATATCTATGTTAGTTGCATTAGTAAGATATATATATATATATATATATATATATACACATAAATATATATATATATAGTGTATAGATGTATATATATATATATATATATATATATAGTGTATGATGCCTGTATGTACATAAGTTTTTGTGTTACAGACAAGCATAATCTATAAGTAATGTGTAGGTGTAAGTTAATTCTTTTTTCCCTGAAGGAATGGAGGTAAAAAAGACATTGTTCATTGGGCAGCGGAAGTATTATACTTACATCTAACCTTCAATTTCCTGATCTTTCAGGCGGGGCAAAAATAATGCCTAGTTCAGAGATAAGAAATAAATGGAATTAATTCAGAGAATATATATTTAAGTACTTTATAAACTCTAGAATGGCCTAAGAATATTATTAAGTTAGAGAATTTGGTTCTTGAGAAAACAATTTATAGAGTAAATTCTCTAATATTATGTGGAATTTGAATTTATCACTCTAAATTATCTCCCTCATGCTTTAGAAGAAAAAAATGTCTTAACTAGTAGTCAGTAGAAAAGAGACAGCTCCTATTTTGTTGTTAGAACTTCCCCAAATCTTTTCATTTTCATTGTATTTTCTAGGCAATGCACTTACCTAGATAAGGTTTTAAACTTTTTTTTTTTTTTGGTTTTAAACTTTTTAGCCAATAAACATTTCACTATATGAAATCAATACGGGTAACAGATCACTATATTCAGTTCTGAGCATGTGATCTAACAGGAATGCTGAAGAACTAAAATTCATATAGAAAAAAAAATCAATGTAGTGAAAGATCAAGAAGCTGTGTCCTATGGGGTATATTTAAAGAGAAATATTGAGCTTGAAGAAAAATAAAAAAGAAATATGATTCGGTTTTTGTCCCAATTTGTCATTTCCTATAATAAAATTATACATCCACATACTTACATGGCCTCTTGGTAACCAGAATGTATTTTCCTGCCCTTCGGAAATAAATAAGAAATGTGATTCAATTTTTGTCCCAATTTGTCATTTCCTCTAATAAAAGTATACATCCACGCACTTACATGGCCTCTTGGTAACCAGAATGTATTTTCCTGCCCTTCGACTTTGACTTTAGTCACATGACTTGAACTGACCAGTTAGCTGATATGTGTAAGTCAGAGGTTTAGAAAGCCCTGCTTGGTTGGATCAGCCGCCTTGGACTCTAGTCATATGCCCAGGGTAATTAATGCCTACTTTAGCTGGGACCCCTGAATGAACACCCAGGAAGCAAACCAGAGCCCAACCCAGCAGCCTGCAGCAGAGCCGAGCCCAGCCCTGATCAGCCAACACACAGTCAGCCTTTAAACCTGTAAGCATTGGAGTAAATCCTTGTTACCATAACCCAGTGAGGTTTTTTGGTCATTATCTCACAATTTTTATTCATGATATTTCAAGAATGTTCTCTATAGTATGGCAGTTTGTTAAAGATTTAGACTTTTAAATGAAAGCTCTTTGTAAGCAAGACTATCTCAATACCTACATTACCAGATTCCAAAGTAGTAAAGAAAATATCTCTTGTAGCAAAGAAAATATCTCTTAATGACAGAAAAAATGATTGACAACAGAGCTTAATTTGCAATTGGGTCCTTTTCTGGATTCATTAGAATCTTAATTTCTCACAAATCATCACAGTTGACTGCCTGCTTATGACATAATTATATACTATAAATATCAATTGATTTTCTTCATATCAATAATAGTCTTTGAGCTGCTCAAATAACTGAGAATAGAAAATTGTACTTTTCGCAGAGTTCTTTCATTAAACCTTGACCTATCATAGGCGCTATAAAGGCGCTTTAGGTCATAAAGTGTGCATATCCCAGACTTTGTACTGTGTAAACAGACAGCTCTGGCTGAAAGAATGACATGGGCTATGGCTCTAAGATTTGATGGCTCATAGATGTGTTCCAGGCCACCCCGAGTCACTGATGTCTGTTTGCTCACATGGATGCATGGCTAGCCTCTTCTGACCACTGTTTGGCTCAGGCAGTTGGATGACTTCTGTTTCTTCATTCTCTGTAGGTCTTATTTCTTCATGGGTGAAATGGTTATTTTCTTCATCCACGGCTGCCTTTAATTTATGGTATTTGGGGGGTTTTGTTTCTTGAATGAATTTCAGAGATTTTTTTTCATAGCCATAATGAACAGGATGCCTTGTAAAGATGATTTGTGTTTAGACAAAAGGCACATTTTTAGAACATCATTAGTATATCATCACATTTCATTCAGCTCCATGGGAATATAGTTTTTGTCTATTACATCTAACATTTATAATTACAAAGGGGGAGAATCACTCTGTTTTCAGCTTTATTGCTTCAGCTAGCCTTCAGCAACCTCAGTGAGATCCCACACAGCTCCGCGGCTGTGCTGGGAATGCCAGCATTTACCATCCTTCTCCATGACCACTCTTCACTGATGATACTCTTCATTACTGGGACCTCCTACACCAGTTCACTCTTCTGCCTCACCAAAATTCTACTAAAGTTCATATCAGGGCTGCTGCCTCACGTAGCTTCTAGGGGGATCACTCATGTTGTAACATGTCTCATTGGTATACTGTGTGGTTTTCTAGCACTATTCCAAGAACAGGTTTTAGTCAGATTACCCAGAACCAAACTTATCTGCATAAATGTTTGGAAATCGTGGTTCTTTTTTTTTTTTTTTTGCGGTTTTTGGCCAGGACTGGGTTTGAACCTGCCACCTCTGGCATATGGGGCCCGTGCCTTACTCCTTTGAGCCACAGGTGCCGCCCCAATCTTGGTTCTTTTGAGAAATTAATCAACTTTGTGGTTTACTTTAATGGCTAAATCTATTGGATTTTATTACCTCTTTCATTATTCCAAAGTGTTCACCAAAGATTTATACTCGAATATTTTTCTTGAGATTGGAGTCTTTTGTTTCAGGAAGTAAGCTGCTGTTTCATCTCTAGTGGTACTTTCTCCTTACCTCAGTGGAACAACAATTTGAAATACTGCTGACTTCTTACCAGAAATTCTGGGAAATAGAAGACAGTGGAATGAGATCTTTAAAGTAGTGCACCCTGCAGTCTTCCTTATCTCCGTTGGGGCACGTCCCTCCTTCCAGTGCTATGGCTAATTATTTCGTGAAACGATTCTTGATTCTCCCTTTTCCCTTTTTTTTTTTTTTAGAGACAAGAGTCTCACTTGTAGAGCTGTGGCGTCACAGCTCACAGCAACCTCTAGCTCTTGGGCTTAGGTGATTCTCTTGCTTTAGCCTCCTGAGTAGCTGGGAATACAGGTGCCCACCCAAATGCCTGGCTATTTTTTGTTGCGGTTTGGCTAGGGCTGGGTTTCAACCTGCCACCCTCGGTATAAGGGGCCAGCGCCTTACTAAATGAGCCACAGGCACCACCCAATTGCCTTTTTCTCATAACATCCAAACCAACTGCAAATCTTGCCTTCAATTTCCATTTAAATCTTCATCTGGGGTCTTATGTGCTCGGTTTTGCTTTATAATGGCATCAGGAATAGTTTGAGAGCTCATATGGAGTAAATGTTTTGTTTTTTTGAGACAGTTTCAAGCTGTTGCCCTGGGTAGAGTGCTGTGGTGTCACAGCTCACAGCAACCTCAAACTCTCGGGCTTAAGTGATTCTCTTGCCTCAGCCTCCCAAGTAGGTGGGACTACAGGCGTCTGCCATAATGCCCAGCTAGTTGTAGTTGTTGTTGTTGCAGTTGACATTTAGCTGGCCAAGGCCAGGTTCAAACCTGCCAGCCTCGGTGTATGTGGCTGGTGCCTTAACCACTGTGCTATGGGCGCTGAACCAAGTGAATGTTTTTTATAAAGATAAATCTGATGGTGCTGAAAATATTCTGGGCCACAGACAAATTAATTTCACAAAGTCACTGAAGCATTAATAGAAAGTAACAGAACCCTGAGAGCCTACATCCACTGCCTGCCACCTGACAGTGGATCCCCCAGTAGGCAGTTATGCCCCAGGCTCCTGTGAGCAACTGCCTTGGACCCCATGGTCCAACAGCAGCTCCAGCCAGTGAGTTTTGACAGGGTTTGTTGTGCAGCATTTTTGTGACTGTAGTGGAATTTCAAATATTTTTGAATGTGCCACATGAGAAAAAAGGTGAGTTGTGTTTCTTCAAAGAGCCTTCCTAGGATCAACAAGTAGGAGTTAGAGTAGGGTTTCTCAGTTTCAGTACCATTGATCTTTGGGCCCAGATAATTCTTTGTTGAGGAGCTTTCTTTTGTATCATACAGTTTTAACAGCATTGCTGGCCTCTATGCATTAGATTTCAGAAGCACTCCCCTTACCACACTAAGTCATGGTAAACAAAAATGCCTACAGACATTGACAAATACCCCCACCCCCGAGTCAGCAAAATCACCCCATTTGAGAATCAGTTAAAGGAAGGCAGATTAGGGTTTGGTTTGAGTAGAGATTCTCTCACAGTGGCTGTTTAATACCCTAAGCTCCTAAATTGGAAGTATTTGAAGTAGATCTTGTGGGATTGATTTTTTGCATTTTGTAGGGGACTTGATCAGACAACTTCTAATAGACCTCCTAACACTGACTCTCTCGGGTGATGAGTTGATTTGAAGAGAGTGTTTCATCATTCTTATAAACATGAAATGATAAATACTGTTTAAACACTTGTCATTTGAGTTACTTTGGGGACATCTCTATTTTGATCTTGTTGGTATTAAGGAACAATACTATACCTTTCTAACCACTATGTAATATGAAATGGTTTCAAAATACATTTTTTAAATTCTGGACAATGTTATTTGATTAGTAAAATCACAATAAAGCAGGCCACAAAATTCTTTTATACTTTTTAAAGCAAAAATTTTAAGTTAAATCTCCATCAGGGAAAATCATTTTCAAAAGCATTAATTTAGTTTTAGGGCCTGATTCCTACTTGTGCTAGGTGACTAGTGATCTCTTGAGAATCCAGACAATTTTATGCAGCCTGGCTAGACCTTTCTATTAGAAAAAGAAGTCGATGCTTGGCACCTGTGGCTCAACAGGCTAAGGCGCTAAGCCATGTACACCTGAGCTGGCGGGTTTGAATCCAACCCGGGCCCACCAAACAATGACAGCTGCAACCAAAAAATGGCCGAGCATTGTGGCGGGAGCCTGTAGTCCCAGCTACTTGGGAGGCGGAGGCAAGAGACTCGCTTAAGCCGAGGAATTGGAGGTTGCTGTGAGCTGTGATGCTACAGCACTCTATCCAGGGTGACAGCTTGAGGCTCTGTCTCAAAAAAAAAAAAAAGAAAAGAAAAAGAAGTCGAAAGCCCTTTGGTGTTCACATCCTGCCTTTGGGTTGAGCCTTGGCAGAAAGACTTGGGGAATCTTCTGTGGCTGCCACCCCCAGCAGCAGTGCTTGGCTCTTTGTAACCTAGTTAGAGATACACTGACCTTGGGAAGGGAAGCCAGATGACAGCAACTTCTGTGCTGGCAGGAATGCAGTGTTGGAATCGATTGCCCTCTTAGGCCATTGTTTTTACAAGGACAGAAAAGTAAGTATCAGGAATGAGGGAAAGCAACAAGTGTGAAAACAAGAGTACTTATGAATCTGTGTGCTACAGAACTTAGAGTATATTAAGAAGGGGTGGAAGAGCCAAATAGCAAATATTGCCTCTTAAAGATAGCACTTGAAACATTTTGCTTAGAAATAGGTTATATTGAAACATTATCTACCAAGAGAATTTGATATAAGAAATTAGTAGAAGAGGAAGTCCATTATCACACTAGATAGCTCCAGGTGGCATAAACAGATAATACATATAGAACTGGTTATAATATTCAGCTTTCTGATGCTCTAAAACATTAGAAATTATGGAAACTCCTTTTATTAATCTGAGTTATAAATTAACTTTTTTTTTTTTGAGACAGTCTGACTGTCACCCTCAGTAGAGTGCTGTGGCATCACAGCTCACAGCAACCTCCAACTCTTGGGCTTAAGTGATTCTCTTGCCTCAGCCTCCCAAGTAGCTGGGACTACAGGTGTCTGCCACAATGCCTGGCTATTCTTTTTATTATTGTTGTCGTTCTTTAGCAGGCCCTGGCTAGGTTCAAACCCACCAGCCCCAGTGCATATGGCCGGCGCCCTAACCACTGAGCTACAGGCACCAAGCTGGCCCATTTTTTTTTTAAACAATCATTGTTTCTAGGTACTTAAGAGGCTAAGGCAGGAAGGTTACTCGAGCCTGGGAGTTCAAGGTTACAATGAACTGCAGTTATACCATTGCACTGTAGCCTGAGCAACAGAGTGAGACTTTGCTGTCCTGCCAAATGTACATTTGTGCCTGTTTCTGCCTTGAGCTTTTCTGACATAGAGAAACTTTAAAACTCAGCTAGGCATAATGGCTCACATGTGTAATCCTAGCACTTTGGGAGGCTGAGGTAGGACAGAAGTTTAAGACCATACTACCAAGCCGGGCAACAGTGAGACCCTGTCTCTACAACAAATAAAAGAATTAGCCAGGCCTGGTGTCATGTGCCTATAGACGCGGCCACATGTGAAGATTGCCTGCACCCGGGAGTTGGAGGCTACAGTGAGCTATAATCATGTCACTACACCCGAGCCTGGGCAACAGAGCAAGACCCTGCCTCAAAAAAGGAAAAAAACTCTCTCTCCCCTCCCTCTCTCTCTTCTCTCTCTCTCTTCTCTCTCTCTCTCTTCTCTCTCTCTCACCTCTCTTTGTCTCTCTGCTCTCTCCCCCTTTGTCCCCCCCTTTTGTTCCCTCTCTCTCTCTCCCCCACTTCCTTAATGCTGCTCTGCATCATCCCCTGCCAATGAAGAAAAAAAAAACAAACCTCCCCACCATCACCACGCGTCCATCTGCGGGAAAGCTTCCCTTTCCAGGATCATCCCTGGGTTTAAAATACATTATTTTAGTTTAGTCTGCCATAGCCTCAAGATTTTGAAAACTATTCCTCTTCTACTTTAGTTAAAATATTAACCATCATTTACTGAAATGATGACTATTTTGCCAGTTATAAGAGCTTTCTTTCCTCCAACAGGTATTATGTCTTTTTAATAGTTTTTCACTTCATATAAGTGAAAAGATATGCGTTTTTCACAGTATGAAGAGTTTTTTTCCCCACTTAATGTTATATTCTTAAGATCATCTATGTTGTAGATCATATAGTATTCTATTTTGTGAATATACCATGATTTATTTATCCATTCTGGTAATGACAGACATGTTATTCCAGACAATGCCGATATAAATATTCTTATATATACCTCCTTGTACAGATGTGTAAGATTGTCTCTGGAGCAGTGGTTCTAAAAATCAATCATGCATCTGAGTCACCTGCAGGGCTGTTTAAACATGGATTGTTAGGCTTCCACCCAGTTGTTTCTGATTCAGGAAGTATGGAGTGCGTCCCAACAATGTTTTCCAATTTGAGAACTAATTGTTTCAGAGTATAAATCTAGCTATGGAATTGCTAGAGTGAACTACAAAGTGCAAATTTCCACATTAATTGGTAATGCTGGATTGTCTTCCAGCAGTATGAAACAGTCTTTTCAGACTTGAGTTTTTGCCAGTCTGGTGGGTGTTAATGGTATCTGATTATGTGGGTGACAGGGGAAATCTGCATTCCGTTTTTTTTCCATTTTAAAACTTGAAGAATTTATGGGGCTTGTGCACTTTAAATAATGTTATCCTGTACGCAGAACATACAGACACATACCACACACACAGTTTGCTAGTGCTGATCAAATTCAGTGCCAGTTGCGTAAGAAGAATCTTACATAATTATTATGAGTTTTAATATTTTATTTTTACCTTGGCCTTTTAAAAAAAAGATCTGAGAGGAAATTCCTCTTTAGTGAGGAAGCTTGTTTAAACAGAAGATACGCCTTTTAATTGAAGTCTCTCTTAGTGTGGAAGGCTAGATGGGAAAAAGCTGGTTAGACATCGCAACAATTTTATTGAATTCCTCAGGTAAATTACTTGGGAGCCAGATCCAAGCCAACTTTTATTGAACAGTTCACTTTCCAGATGAGAAGCTGCAGAGTGGATCCCGCTCAGAAATATTGCTTTTCAAGTTACCATTAGAGCACGCGTGTGTCTAGGTCCTGTTTCTGTGGGCAGGGATTAGACTTACTGTGGCACAGCGGACTCGAGAGTTGGGGGCAGTGGCAGGGTGCTGAGTGGGCACTGGTGTCTGCTGTCTGTGTGAGTGGGCACTAACGTTTGGCTGTCTTTCAGCTTTCATGACGCTGGTTATCATATTGCTACATGTCTTCTGGGGCATTGTATTTTTTGATGGCTGTGAGAAGAAAAACTGGTACATCCTTCTTATAGTTCTCCTGACCCATCTGCTGGTGTCAGCCCAGGTGAGTGTTGCCATCATGTTCAAACTGGTTTCTGGAACTCTGGTCCATATGTTTAAATGGTAGAGTCTTCTCTAGATGAAAAACATGCTCATAAGAAAATCAGGAAATAGGGCAGCACCTGTGGCTCAAAGGAGTAAGGCACCAGCCTCATATGCTGGAGATACAGGTTCAAACTCAGCCCCAGCCAAAAATAGCAAAAAAAAAACCAAGAAAATCAGGAAATTCAGAAATGTCATTTAAGTGAGTGAATGGATTATCTCTAGGTCTTACTGAAGAAAGGTGGCCACTATTAATTTTTTTGGTGGGTCTCATTAAAGATTTTTTTTCGTGTGTCTTTTTTTTAATCAAACATGAGACAGTCCTGCATTATGCTTATGAAAGCACATTTGAAGCAATTTCCATGATATTATAAATCCTTTATGATATAAATTTAATAGCTTTATGTATCATTACATAAAAATTATTACAACTTATTTGATCACTTCCACCTGTTTGGGTGTTGTAATGCTGTCTTGAACATTCCTGTACATATGTACAGGTAATGTAATGTTTTCCATATATTGTTTAGATTCCAAAGTGTGGAATTATTAAGCTAAATAGTGGGGATGTATTTTTTAAGTACTTGATGTAAATTCCTAAAATCTTCATACTAGTTGAACCGATTTTGCTCATTCTGATCCATAACCAAAGCATCCATTTCACTCTTCCTCACTGACACCGTGATAATGCCAGTCAAGTTAAACTTGTCTAGATCTGTTTTTAAAGTACTATTTAATGCTTTGGGTCTGACTTATTGTAATCTCTCATATATGTACATGAGAATTACCCCTCTACTGCCTTGTCCAAACCTTATCATCTCTCACCTGATGCTGAAAAGTTCCCTTCTAGTGAGAGCTGCCTTATACTTCTCTCCTCTCCAGCCATTTTCTTGCACTGGGCTTCCTGCCCTCTCATCTGTCTAAAATGCAATCTTATTGCCTCCCTTCCCAAAACCTTTCAGTGGTGCAGGATACTAAAGTTACCTTTAATATAGAATGGCAGCTATATAAAGCCAAATCTTTGTTGGAAAAAGACTAGAAGGGATGGATCAAAATATTAACATCTACCTCTGAGCGTTGGGATTGTGGATTCTTTTTATCATTTTTGTCACATTCCAAATGTTCCGTAACAGTGCTTTTATAATCAGAAATCCAAAAACCCTTCTTATGGATCCAATGGCTATCTACTCAACAAATAGTTATATTGAGTGCCTTCAGTGGTGTGGGCACTGTCCGAGAAGAATAGAACAAAGATTCCTGCCTTTATAATCTAATGGGGAGAGGCAGGTGATAAATAATAGACGTAATAAGTAAGAAATTATATGGTATCTTAGGAAGTGATTGGTGCTGTGGAAAAAAGGAAAATCAGAGCAAGTGACTGGGACCCAGAGCGTGTGTGGGGTGGGGATCTCACAATTAGATGGTCAGAGTAGGCTTCGTTGTAAAGGTGACATCTGAGCTAAGAGGTGGAGTGTAGAAATTGGCCATGTGGCTGTCTGGAGAAAGCATCTGTACTGAACAGCCAGTGCCAAGGACCTAGGAGTAAAGGCTGTACGTGGCACACCTGTGGAAACTGGGTGGCCAGAGCAGCTGAGCAAACGAGAGCTGAGTAGGAGATACTGACAAGGGTTGCCAGTGGGAGGGAAGTAGGTTGGAAGTGAGGGCCACACCTGAGTAATGTAGGACTTTGGCTTTTACTCCCAGTGAAATGAGGAGTCAGGCTCAGCATCCGTAGCACAGTGGTTACAGCACCAGCCACATACACTGAAGTTGGCAGGTTCAAATCCAGCCCGGGCCAGCTAAAACAATGACAATTGCAACAAAAAAATAGCTGGGCCTTGTGGCAGGTGCCTTTAGTCCCAACTACTTGGGAGGGTGGGGCAAGAGAATTGCTTAAGCCCAAGAGCTGTGAGCTATGATGCCACAGCACTCTACCGAGGGCGACATAATAAGACTCCCTCTCAAAAAAAAGAAAAAGAAAAAGAAATGAGGAGTCATTGGAAAGCATTGAGGAGAGAGGTGTGACCTGACTCAAGTTTTGAAAGGTTCACTCTGTTGTGTTGACATGAGACTGTCGTGAAGGAAGAGATTAGAGTCCTTAAGGAAGGATGTGATGACTTGTGTGAGATAGCAGTGGAAAGGATGAGGAATGGCCAGATTCAGGACATATTTTTGAAAGTAGAGCCAGCAGTATTTCTTGGCAGACAGATATGTGAGAGAACGAGCAGGACCAAGGATGTCTCCAAGGTTTTTGGCACGGGCAATTGGACTGACTGAGTCAACATCAGCTGAGATGGGGAAGCTTGTGAGGGAGGGCCGAGAGTTTCCTTTTAGGCACAGTACTTTGGAGGTGCCTATTGGACACCTATGGAGAGATCTCATTAAATGATGTCATGGGGAGTTGGATGAAAAGTTTGGAGTTTAAGACACCTAGGCTAGAAGTGATGATTACAAAGAGTGGGTGTAAATAGTCAAGAGACCCGAGGACTGAGCCTTTGGATGCTCCAAGATTGAAGTTGGGAAAAGTGAAGGAACAGCCTGTGAGGTAGGAGGATGTCCAGGGAATCCTGGAGACCAGGTATGTTGAGGAGAGCAATCAGCTATAGAGATGCCTGTAAAATCTACCTCCTCATTTGATGTAAGCCTCTTATTGATTCTTCCTGCTGCAAAGCTTACCTCCTGACACTCTCCACAATTCACAGTATTGCTATCCCATCTAAACTGACCTGGTGTCCCCAATAGACACACCTTTGTTCCTGCTGTCTATCTGCAGTGATTCATCTTCCCTGCTCATTCTATGGGACTCCTGCCTGGGAAGGTTGGACGTTCCAGAACTGCACCTTCCTTATTCTTATCCTTGGCTAGCATATTTTATTTAATCTCTCTCTCTCTAACTAAAGTTTGATCCTCATGGATGGGGCCTTATCTCGTCAATCTTTGTATCTTTAGTCCTTGGCACATAGTCAATTATATTGAATAGTTGATGTTATTCTCTTTAGTGATAACAAAAGGACCCATAAGTTTAGAAGATTATATACCAAAATATTAACAGTGGTTGATGCTCGACGGCAGATTTCAGAGAATGATTAAGTAATTGTTTTATTAAAATAACATACAGAAAGGTACACAGATATGCATGGGTATACATCTTGATGAATTTTCAGTGTGAACACATCTGTATAAGTTAGATGAAAATCAACATATCGTCCCATGAGCCTTCTGGGCCTCTAGTCACTGACCCACTAAAGGTGAGCATGATTCTGACTAACATAGCAGCTTGGCTCTGCCTCATGGTGTTTGACATAAATGTACAGCATTTGCTCTGTGTCTGGCTCCTTTGCTTACCCTGTTTGTGGGATTCATCTTTCCATAATTCTGACATGCTCATTTGCTGCTGTCTATAGTATTCTGTGTGGCTGTACTGTTACTCATTCTACAGCAGAGAGGCCTTTATGGTGTTTCTAATTTTAACTATTGAGACTACTACTGCTATGAACATCCTAGTGTATAGCCCTGGGTGAACATGTGTACACATTTCTCTTGGATATATGCTTAGGAGTGAATTGCTGGGTCACGGGGTGTGCCTCTAATTACCACTCAGTTTTTCAGAGTGGTCGTATCAACTTACACTCAGAGCACTCGTTTATGAGTTGCAGTTCCCCTACCTCCTCACCAGCACTTGGTGTGGAATTCTCTGCTGCCAGCTATACTGCTGGGTATGTGGTGGTATCATAAATATATAAATCAATAACTTATAGTGTCATTAAAACTTTAATTTGCATTTCCTTGATTAATGACATCGAGCACATCTTCAGATGTTTATTCTCCATTTGGATCAATCTTTTATGAAGTGACTATTCAAATCTTATGCCCACTTACTGGGTATATCTGTCTTTTTCTTTGTGATTTCTCTATATTTTCTGTCAGAGAATAGTTTGTCAGATATGCGTATTGCAAATAATTTCTATGATGTAGTCAGTCTTTATATTGTCTTAATGTCTTTTGGTGAACAAAAGTTTTTCATTTTAATGTAATCTAATCAGTTTCTCTTTATGGTTTCACTTTTTGTGCTCCGTTTAATAAATATTAACCTAGCTAAATCTCAAGTTTTAAAACTTGTTTTATTTATCTTGTGTATTCTAATTTTCTACAACAGTCATGTACTGCTTTTAGCATTTTTTAAAAGAAAAAAATTTTTTTAAGAAGTAAGCTAACATAAAATACAGAAGAGCTTAGCACTCTGTACAATAAGTTGAAATTTAGTGGTTTTGAGGTATAGAAGAATCCAGGAAATGCTTACTGCCAGCTGTGCTCACTGAGGCCTCTTGAGAACAGCACACTTTCTGCAGAAGGTGCTGCTATAAAATCAGCCCCTTTCCCTGACCAGAGATGGTAGGTCAGGTACAGTGCCTTAGCCAGGCCATGTGTGGGTGGGGTGAAGGCGAAGATGGTGAGGGCCTTAGAGACACCCCCCTGAAGCCCTTGATAAGCAAAGATGAAATCCTCTCCTTTACGTATAGATGCTGGGGCTGGGTAGGAACCATTTTTGCATTTACACCCATGTACAGAGGAAGTGTCCCTCCTGTCATAGGCCCGTCCCTCCACTTGGGCTATGGACTTAAGCCATTCCCTCCTGCCTGAGGACTTCCCTGTTTTGGCTCTGCCCTCTGCCCCACATCACCAGTCTTTCCCTCTCTTCATCAGCTTATCTTAAATATCTTAAATTCTTCACTATCATCCTTTCCTCTTCCTGCCACACCTTTTCTCTTTCCCATCACAGCAAAACTTCTCAAAGAGTAACCTCCACCATCCTGTCTCTACTTCCTTACCCCTCGTACTCCTAGTCCGGCCTGGCTTCCGGTCAGCCTCACTTCTAAAGCTGCACTCATCCTCAGCAGCCTAGTTTCAGGGTGTTGGGGGGGCCTACACTTGTCAATGTCAGAAGGACTTCCTTTTTCCAGGTCTGATGGACATTGCTGTTTCTCCATCTTCACAGCCTTCCATAAGAGTTGAGCATCCCTCTTTCGAATATTGTCCTTCCACATCACACTGTCCTGATTTTCTCTTACCTTACTATTTGCTCCCTTCTCAGATCCCTTTACTGGCTCTTACTATTCTAGTAATTAGTAAATGTTGGGATTTCTCAGGGCTCGGTCTTCACTTTTCCTTTCTCTCTACAATAGCTCCCTGGGTAATTGTATTCATGGCCATGGCCTTAAGTGCTGTCTCCAGGCTGTGCTCCTAGTTTCCTTTTCTAGCCACACCTCCCCTCTAAGCCCATATCCCTATGTCTAACTGCTCATTTGACATCCACCTTTGGAAAGCTCATGGTCATGTTACTATTAATGTGTCTTGTTTGGACTTGATTCCTACTCATCACTCCAAACTTGGTCTTCCTCAAGCTTTTGTTATCTCATTCCGTGGCACCACCATTTACGTAAAGCCAGAAACATGAGAGTCATTTTTGGTTTCTCCTTTTCTTTCCCCTTCAGCCTATCAGCAAGTCTTGTCAGTTCATATCATCCGCTCTGGGCAGGGTCACTGTGCTGTAACTTTCACCATAACCTCCTTTAATCCCTTCTCTGCGGTTTAAAAAATCTAGTCATTCAGGTGCCCTACCTAAAACCCTTCTAGGACATGTGTTGCCCTGAGAATAAAATCCGCACTCCTTACCAACACATGGTCTTCTCTCAGACCCATCTCCTGTGACTCCCCTCCCCCTACACATCATCAATGTTGACTTTTGTGGGTTCTCACCTGCTCTGAGTTCTTTGCCCTCTTTTGGTTCCTCTCACCGGTCCACACAGGGTTGACCCACTCCTCCTAAATGTCTCAGTTTAAATGCCACTTTTCTAAGGCCTGCCTTGACCACCGTAAGTAGATCACCTTGTCTTTACCTGTCTAGTATCATCACAATTATAATTATATAAGCTCCACTAGAACAGGGACTTTGGTCTTCACTATAGCATAACACAGCACCTCTCAGCATTCATTCCATCAGTGTTTTTTTTAAGCGAATAAATTTTTGGAACCCATAGCAATTTGGGCAGCTGGAATTTATACTAAAGTAATTTTGGTGGGTTTTGTTTGTTTGTTTGTTTGTTTTGAGATCGAGTCTCATTTTGTTGCTCCAGGCTAGAGTCCCATGGCCTCAGCCTAGCTCACAGCAACTTCAGACTCCTGGATTGAAGCGACCCTCCTGCTCCAGCCCCCTGAGTAGTTGGGACTACAGGTACTCACTACGATGCCTGGCTGATTTTTCAATTTTTAGTAGAAACAGGTCTCACTCTTGTTCAGGCTGTTCTTAAACTCTTGAGCTTAAGCGATCCTCCCATCTCTGCCTCCCAGAGTGCTAGGATTACAGGCATGAGTCAACACTCCTAGCCACTAAAGTAATTTTGGACTTGTCTTACTCTCTTGCAAATTCTAAAAGCCAGTTAACACAGAAGTGAATTTAAACCTGGTCCAGATTATACAACTTGTATCTTCTGGAGGGTATTCCATTAGGCTCTGCCTGATGACTACCTTCTAGGGTTGCCATTTGAATACAGCAAAGCACAGGACCTCCAGCCAGTCCCTGTTGACTAGCTTAGTTCTACGTGCCTTTGTGGGTCCATAACACGTGAAATACATCATGTGTTTGGCAAAGCACACCAACTACTGAAATAATCTGTATTTTTCTATATCTTTTGTTATCCCAAATGTTTAAGAAACTTGCTGTTGGCTTGACGCCCTTAGCATAGTGGTTACGGCACCAACCACATACACTGAGGCTGGCGGGTTCGAACAACAGTGACAACTAAACAACAATAACAACTGCAACAAAAAATAGCCGGGTCTTGTGGCAGGCACCTGTGGTCCCAACTACTTGGAAGGCTGAGGCAAGAGAATCGCTCAAGCCCAAGAGTTTGAGGTTGCTGTGAGCTGTGTTGCCACGGCACTCTACCAGGGGTGACATAGTGAGACTTTGTCTCCAAAAAAAAAAAAAAGAAAGAAAGAAACTTACTGTTGGCTCGGTGCCTGTGACTCATCGGGCTAAGGCGCCAGCCACGTACACCTGAACTGGTGGGTTCAAATCCAGCCCAGGCCCGCCAAACAACAATGACGGCAACAACCAAAAAATGGCCGGGCGTTGTGGCGGGTGCCTGTCATCCCAGCTACTTGGGGGGCAGAGGCAAGAGACTCGCTTGAGCCCAGGAATTGGAGGTTGCTGTGAGCTGTGATGCCATGGCATTCTATCCAGGGTGACAGCTTGAGGCTCTGTCTCAAAAAAAAAAAGAAAAGAAAGAAAGAAACTTACTGTTATTACCCAAACTGATCTATTTTTCCTTTGCAGACATTCATAAATCCTTATTATGGGATAAATCTGGTGTCAGCATATATAATCATGGTGCTCATGGGCATCTGGGCATTCTTTGTTGCTGGAGGCAGCTGCCGAAGCCTGAAACTCTGCCTGCTCTGCCAAGACAAGGACTTTCTTCTTTACAACCAGCGCTCCAGATAACCTCTGGGAATCTGCATCTCCCAACTGCAGACTGTATTTAGAGGAAGCACAACTGTGCCTTTTTCTAAAAATTTCTTTTTCTGGTGGAATTGAGAAAACACAAAACTCTCTAGATATAAGTCCCATTCACATGGCTTTTGTGCAATAGCTCTCAAAAGGGATGCATGTTAGACTCTCCTGGAGATACTGATTCCGGGCTCTGCCCTGCAGAATTAATTGGCCTGGGCATTTGGTAATTTTTAAAAGCTGCTCCGGTGATTCTGATGTGCATCCAGGCTGAGAGCTATTGCTTTTGTGTCCAAATGGGAACTTCCTGAGAACACCATAAGTGAATGAGAATCTAGTATTTAACTGTCTCCTAACTCAGCTTGTGCTGAGCTAGTAAATATCTGAATGTAGAATCCTATTTAGCCTTTGTCTTTTTAAGTTCTGAAGTTGCAAAAGGCTAAAGGGCTATCACATCTGTGGACTGTTTTCATGTAATTCACTAGTACTGTCTTAGAACATGGTAGGCACTGCTTCTAAATGCAATAATAAATACAATTTATTACTGGCTTACTCTGATAATTTAGCCAAAGTGCGATACTGATTAATGAAGTTTTTTCATTCCTAGGTTTTGCTTTGTGAGGCATTGTATTATTTTTGAGCATAGAGTCCATGTCTTTAACTAAAAACAATTATTTTCTAACTTTAGTGGGAAAGCATTGAAATGCAGAATTTTCA